>JAJMRX010000014.1:0-272871 GCA_030558135.1 Petasospora adriatica | reverse complement strand
CCAAGTGCAACATATGTCAAGTCAACATCATACCTCGATGTGTGCTGGATGTTAGTAGACAAGGTACCACGACATGTTCAATCACCATGTAGCGATGGAGGACCATGATGCCACACCATGACGTGAAGAAGGGCGAGGGCAATCAGTACAGGACGACATGACATGAAGGTCCATCAACATGAGGACAGGGTGCCATGATGTGATGAAGGGTGAGGACAGTCAACACAGGACGATATGACACCACGGTCCACCAACACTCACCAAGACATGCTAGGAGGCCATCAACATGAAGCACAGACACCATGATGTGATGAAGGGTGAGGCAATCAACACAGGATGATGAAGTGATACATGCCTTGATGGATGACAACATGCAGACAGGACACCATGATGTGGTATAGGGTGAGGCACTCAACACAGGATGGACATCAAGTACAACATGCTTCAAGACAGCGACACGGGTGACTGGATGTTAGTAAGGTGACACGGGATGATGAAGTAACACATGCCTTGATGATGGACAACAGGAGGGTGGATGACAACATTGATGATGGATGACAGAAAGGTGGATGACCATTAACATGGAGACAGGATACCACGATGTGATGAAGGGTGAGGACAATCAACACAGGATGGACACCAGGTACAACATGCATCAAGACAACAGCATGCCTCAGGGTATGATGGGTGACTGGATGTTAGTAAGGTGACACAGGATGATGAAGTGATACATGCCTTGATGGTGGACAACAGGAAGGTGGATGACACATGGATGACCATCAACATGAAGACAGGACACCATGATGTGATGAAGGGTGAGGGCGATCAACACATGATGGACATCAGGTACAACATGCATCAAGACAACAGCATGCCTCATGACATGATGGGTGACTGGATGTTAGTAAGGTGACAACATGGATGATGGATGACCATCAACATGAAGACAGGACAGCATGATGTGATGAAGGGTGAGGACAATCAACACAGGATGGCATGGCATGAAGGTCCATCAACACTCAGCAAGACACACGGCAGTCCATCAACATAGGACAGGATGCCATGATGTGATGAAGGGTGAGGACAATCAACACAGGATGGACATCAAGTACAACATGCATCAAGACAACAGCATGCCTCAGGGTATGATGGGTGACTGGATGTTAGTAAGGTGACACAGGATGATGAAGTGATACATGCCTTGATGGTGGACAACAGGAAGGTGGATGACACATGGATGACCATCAACATGAAGACAGGACACCATGATGTGATGAAGGGTGAGGGCGATCAACACAGGATGGACATCAAGTACAACATACATCAAGACAACAGCATGCCTCATGACATGATGGAAGACTGGATGTTAGTAAGACCAAGGTGGAGGAACCATGACATGATGCATCAACATGTAGTGGTGGAGGACCATGATGCCACACCATGGTGTGAAGAAGGGTGAGGACAATCAACACATGATGGCATGACACGAAGGTCCATCAACACTCACGAAGACACACTGCAGTCCATCAAGACAATAGTGCACCAGTCCTCAGTGGTACCCAAGACAGGTGAGGACTGCCAAGGGTACCACTGAGGGTAGAGCATCACCATCCATCAGGACCACAGCATGTCCCCTTGCCATCAACACGAGGCACGTCGGGCGCCTCCATGTCAGAGCCACCAAGAGGTGAAGGCAGTGAGGATACCAACACGGCATGGTGGATAACAGAGCGTTGCCCTCAGTGCAACACACATCAGGACATGTGATGTCATAGGGAGGGCCCCCCCACAGTGACCCGGGATGTCCGAGTCACTTGGGGAGGTTGGTCTCAGAGCCGAGTTCTGAGAAGTGATGAGTAGAAGAAAGAAAAGATTCAAAAGTTTGGGGGCTTTTTATACCCGAGCAGTGTTTACCTTTTTTGTGACACAAAAGCTTGATGATTCTAGGAAAATATAACATGGCCTATAGGCCGCTACACGCATTGTACAGACAAACGAGTCACGAAACTGAGTTCCCCAGAGCTCAAGCTATCCAACGATACCCATATTACGTGCATTGTTCCTGCGTCTTGAGCTTACACGGACAAGTTCCCGAGATGCTGCAAGGGCCCGCGACCGGATCTTGCAAATCCGGCTTGTTTTGAAAACCCAGACACCACGGATCGGAGCAGGAGGACGGCTAGGCCGTGGCGAGGCGGGGAAAGCGCCACCACTCGTACACAGTCGAGTAATGTACCTCAAAAACGGAATATATGACTCCATGACACCATTAGCTACACATAGATGCCAGTTTGAGACACCATCGAGCTTCCTTTCAGCGCCAGGAAGCGGGAATGCCGCAGTCTCGCTCGATTTAGGTGGGAAAATGACACAAAGGCGAGGCGGCCATTATAACTCCACACCATGACACGGAGAGACTCCAAAAAGCACACGAGCGGAATGCCGCCCCGGAGAGCATCACTTCAGTGTAATTTTGACTCGCCATCACGAGCCGTGCGCCCGCTACGGGTGCTCAAAGAGTCGAGGCTTTGGGGCGTTTCCCAGCTCACCAGGTGGGAAGAAATGGTGATATTCAAATGGTTAGAGAAGCTGGAGACTTGTTAATGCCATTGATGAGGCACTCCATACTTGTTTTCACCGCTTTAGTAGCGTTGGTAGAGGTACTTTGCCAATGGTGCCGCAAAGAGACGGATTGGCCCTACACGGAGCTCGCCCTCCAGTCAAGGCGGGCACAGCTAGCCCGTCTAGCTGCTGCCATTTTCAAGAGGCTATCATCATTGCTATATCAGAAGGGTGCTGGCAAGCCTACTGGCAAGCCTACTGGCAAGCCTACTGGCAAGCCCACTGGCAAGCCTCCTCCCTACTGGCCTGGCAGGCCCGCTTCCTACTTCCTACTCGCCCACTTTCTACTGGCCCACTTGCTAGCGGCCTTGCCTGCATTACTCAGGTGGCATCCACCTTGCGGAGGAACCCCACGACCCGTCCCATATCCACCTCGTCCGGATCGCTCTCCACAGCCTGTACGAGGCCGTCGAGAATCGTGTCGATGCGGGACTCCTCTACACCCGTACACAGAGCCACGACGCGGCGGAACTTGTGCTCGAGCTGCTGGGAGCCCTCCTTCAGCGCCGCCACCATCTCTGCGAGCTGGCCCTCGTTCTCCTTGTAGGCCCTGATGCGGGCCTTCAGCACCGAGGCTGGCGGCAGCGTCTGCGGGTCCACCGAGACGGAGACTTGCTCGAGGGGAACGCTTTGCTCGAGCTGTGCCTCCACCTGGTCGTACACCTGGTCGACCCGGAAGGGCTCGTCAGCGTCAAAGTCCACGTCGTAGTTGCCGATCGAGGCAAGCTCCGTCGTCTGCTCCATGAAGCGGTGCTCCTCCTCCTGCGTGGCGCGGTCGAGGTTGGCGATGCGCTGCTTGAGCTCTCCGAGCCTCGCCTCCGCCTGCCGTAGCGAGTCGAGGCTCCGTCTCGATTCGGAAAGCCGAAGCGTCGCCTCCCGCAGCTGCGTATGCAGCGAATCGATGCTGCGCTGCTTGCCCGATATCTCCGCCTTAAAGTCCGAGTCGAGCCGCAGAAGCACCTGCTGCATCGAGTCGAGGATCCGCTGCGAGCTGCCCGCCTGTGGCACTGCCGGGGGCTCCTCCTTGGGCGTTGCTGCGAGCCCGTTGACGTTGATGCCAAAGTCAATTGGCCTCAGCCCGGCCCGATTGGGGATCGAGGGGTCTGCTCCGACGTCCAGCAGCTGCTGTACTATCGCCTTGTTGCCGATCCGGGCCGCTATGTTGAGGCAGGTGTCGCCGTTGCGGTCCTGTGCATTCACAATCTCCGCCATGAACTTGCCCAAAGTGACTCCGTTCTTGAGAAACGACCCGGTCTTGACGATCCACTCCAGCAGAGTCTCCAGGTAGTACCGGCTCGCCTGCGACCGGCGCTTGATGCCAGCTGTCAGTGCAATGTGGTGGAGCACAGACCGCTTCTGGTGGTCCAGAACTGGGATGCACGGGTAGAGGATGTTGAGCAGGCTGGCGAAGGAGCTCTGGTCGTAGCTGTTTGTGACGAGAACGGCCCGAACTAGGGGAGACTCTCCACTCTTGTTTCCTCTGAGCCGCGAAGCCCCACGGGAAACGAGCTCCTCCACAAGAGCCACACGAGCCAGCGACGAGGCCCAGTGGAGAGCCGAGTGGCCCAGGTCGTCAATTGGGATGTCGAGATCCACGCCGGCCAGGGCCTCCTCGCCCAAGGCCTCCAGCAGCGAGTCCTCCTTGAGGAAGATCTGCGTGATGAGCTCCTTGGCCTCGTCGTTCGCAGACTCCAAAGGGTCCAATGCGTACGGCGCATTCGGGTTGGCGAGGTCGTGGTCGTACACTGTGAAGGGGGGCTCGCGGTCCAGCGGCTCCAGCGGCTCCGTCTTGGGCCGCTTACGGGCCTCGTCGTCGTCGTCCGTTAGCGCCGAGTAACTCCGCGGCATCCGCTTCGCCTCCTTGGTGGGCGTCTCCTCCTGGTTGTATAGCAGAAGGGGCTTCACCAGCTCGTAGATGCCGTACTGCTGAGCCAGTGCTACGGCCCGGTCGTAGGGCACCCACGTGCCCTGGAACTTGCCGTAGCCGCCCTGGACCTTCTCGTGGGCCCCGGTGTGCACCTCCCGCTCCAGCATCTTTGTCCGTTTCGCCTTGTCGAGCCCCGCCACTTTCAGCAGCTGGGTGGCGTTGAAGGCCGAGTCCGACTTGCGCCGCATCACCGTCACGCCCTCAATCACCTTCTCGAAGACGGTGATGCCCGAGTACGTCGCCTTGTAGATCTCCGCCATGGTTTGTGCGGTGGTTAATGGCGCTGCGACAAGTGAAGTTTCGCGTCACTGCCTATTCGGGACTTCCGGGCCCGGATCTCGCACTAAGCAGAAGACATCTATACTTTACTTCTCCACTTCACCACTTCACCACCACTCCACCACTTCACTTCACCACTTCACAACTTTACTTCACCACCACTTCACTTCACCACTTCACCACTTCACTTCTCCCCAGCCGGCCATACCCGTGACCCACTCTCTCACCAGTACCACTTTGCTCTGACCCACTACTCACCGAGATGTACGAGCGGACGCCGGTGATTGTACGTAAGCGCAAGCACCGCAGGGACTGGACCCGTGGCGAGTCGCCGAAGGATGCTACACAGCGCGAGACGGGCAAGGCGCTTCTCTCAGCCTACGAGTGGGTCTCGTCCAAGGTGAAGCACTTTGTCCCTGACAAGACCCCCCAGCAGTTTGAGACGCCCGCCAGGCAGGTGAAGCGGGCTCACGTGGCCAGGCCGCTCGACAATGTGCGATTCCAGCCCGAAGTGAAGGACCACTACGACGTGGCGTTTGCGCAGACGCCCATTCCCTGGGAGCTCAAGCCGGTGGAGTCTGGCAACGACTACGGCACCGCCTTCCTGAGGAGAAGCCACAAGCCGGCAAACATCCACTCGCAGCATCTCCACAGCGTCTACAAGGGCACCTACAAGCCGCCGCAGTACGAGGAGAAGCGCATAAGCTCGCTGACGGAGAAGATCTCGCACTTCTTTCTCGGGCTCTCGAAGGATGTCAAGGTGAAGGAGCCCGACGTGGTGATTGTCAAGGAGAAGAAGACGTCGCCCTCGGTGTTCCACTTCAAGTTTGACGACTCCAAGCTCTCGTTTGCAGAGGACTTCAAGTTCTACCAGCGCAAGCTCAAGGAGCGCCAGGCACAGCACGAGAGAATCCACAAGGAGGCGCTCGAGGCCACCAAGGCCAAGTCGCGGCTCATCCCAGAGGTTGGTGACGAGGCGGAGATCCTCTCACTGTGGAAGTCACATGACGACGACACAGTCGTCAACACAGTGCACAACATTGAGGTGAAGGTGCGAGACTTTTGTACGCTGGCGGATGGGCAGTGGCTCAACGATACCGTGATTGAGGCATATCTCAAGACTCTGGAAACGCCCAAAGTGCACTGCTTCAACTCCTTCTTCTACGCCAATCTCGAGCAGAAGGGCTACGCTGGCGTGGGCAAGTGGATGAAGAGGGCAAAGAAGCAGCTCAAGAACCTCGACCGCATCGTGTGTCCCATCAACCTGGATAAAGTACACTGGGTCTGTGGTGTGATTGACTTGCAACACAAGCGCATCTCGTACATGGACTCTCTGAGTACAAGGGAGACGGGCAGAGGCCAGAGAGCAGTGCTGATGCTTCAGGAGTACCTGGAGAACGAGGCCAAGAAGCAGGGGTGTCCGGAGGTGGCTAAGGGCTACGACCTCGTACAAATCACAGACTGTCCTCAGCAGCCCAACGGCTCGGACTGTGGTGTCTTCACGCTGCTGAACGCGTTGCACCTGTCTCGAGGCACAGAGCTATCGTATGACAGCTCCGAGTCCAAGCACTTCCGCAGGGTCATCGCCAGCACGATACTCAACTACACGGCATAGCGATCCATAATGATGCTCGCAAATTGCTCTAGAGAGCACTCATCACGTTTAGCACAGTTTAATTTTAGCACTTGGGTTTTATAGAGCGGTGTATGTAGCTGGTGAAATTTCCGTGCCCGTACCAACCAACTTGCACATTGCACAAACTCAATGGACATCAAGAGACTCTCGGAACTGCTCACCAAGGATGCCAAGGTGCTCTTTATGGTGGGTGCTGGGATCTCCACCTCGGCTGGCATCCCGGACTTCCGCTCCCCGGAAACGGGGCTCTACCACAACCTCCGCAAGCTCAACTTACCCTATGCGGAGGCGGTGTTTGACATTGACTTCTTCAAGAAGAACCCGAAGCCGTTTATGTACCTAGCCAGAGAGCTCTACCCAGGGAACTTCGCTCCAACAAAGTTCCATTACCTCATGCGGATACTGGAGGAGAAGGGGATGCTGAAGCGGATCTACACACAGAACATCGACACACTTGAGAGGATTGCCGGAATCTCGGCAGACCTCATAGTGGAAGCCCACGGGTCGTTCGCCGGTCACCATTGTATAGAGTGCCATACGGAGTACGGAAATGACTTGTACAAAGAGAAGATACTGGCCAGGGACCAGCCGTACTGCGAAGAGTGCCAGGGACTAGTTAAGCCTGACATTGTCTTCTTTGGCGAGGGACTCCCCGAAAGGTTCTTCGATCTCTGGGAGCAGGACTCTATGGATATGGATGAGAACGTTGTGGTGATCTCAGCCGGTACGTCCTTGACTGTCTACCCCTTTGCCTCTTTGCCCGAGGAAGTACCAAAGAAGAACACGAGGGTTCTCGTCAACATGGAGAGAGTGGGGACATTCAGGGCAAGCCCAAGAAAGAGTGATATTGTACTCCTACAAAGGACTGACGAGTTTGCAGAGACGCTGTGTGAGGCGATGGGGTGGAGGAAGGAGCTCGATGAGATGGTCACCAAGGAGAAGGATGCCAACAACGAGTTGCAAAAGATGGTGGAGGATGTAGAGGAGGCGCTGGGTGGAGAGAAGGACGAGCAGAAGAAGACGGAGGAGGAGGCGAGCGCTGATAAGACTAAAGCAGAGGAGAATGCGACAGAGGATGAGAAGGAGACCGATGCACAGAGTGTGGAGGACCTCACCAGCCAGATCGGGAAGCTGGGCGTGGGATTATAACATGGGAATGGGATACGTTAATAATAATACACTCAATCTAACAATATTGACAATCCTGGCGTGTCAAATTACTGAATGGCTATATACATCACTTGATCGATTTAATCTTGGTTTCCGCATCGAGAATCGCCTGGTTGGAGGCGTCAATCTTGCCAGCAAGGTACTGAATTCTCGCGTTGAACTCCTTCTTGGAGTTGTACCATGCGAGACTCTCGAGCTCCTTCTCCAGCTTCTGAATCTTCTCCGTCTCGAAACTAATCACCCTGTACAGGTAGGCCGTCTCAAGCACGTTGTAGAGCGAGCCACTCTCCAAGAGATTGTTGAAAGCAGCTCTAAATAGCGGCTTCGCAGGCTTGATATCGTGTAAAACACCACGGTCACGTGTCATCGAGATGAGACCCTGCTTCTCCAGCTCAGCTAGAGACGCCTCAGGCGCAGATTTGAAGAGTGGGTGGTTGATGAGCTCCTGGTAGTTCACAGAGTCCTTCGAGGCTAGCATCTTGATGAGAACCCACGCCTGCGCATTGGAGACACCACGATTCTTGTTCAAAAACATTTGGGTGATTTGCTCAGACGTCTGCTGTACCATTCTCAAAAGAGCCTCCTTTGGACCTTCACCGGACTTGACTCTTCTCACAAATGCCTGTAAATCCAACATACGTCCGCCAATTGGATCAAGAACCTCGTCAAGCTCGCCCTCCAGTTCGGAAATGTTCTTGGACAGATCCTTGGACACATCTTCAACGTCGTCGCTGCTTTCATCCAATGAGTGAACAACGTACTGCTTAGCAGCAGCCATGGAGGCATCCTGTAGGAGCACAAGCTTGAACACCTGATCTGGCAACGAGTCAGAGAGCAATTGCTGTGTGCCGACATCCTCTGTGAGGAAGATCACGTGCGCCACGTTCATCGTCGTGAGCATAGCAGCCCAATCAGCAAGCTCCTTGTACACAAAGTTGTTGGACTCGGACCGCAAAGTGGTGAAGCGGTCAATCACAATCACAGGCTTCTTGTCTGGATGCTGTTGGAGGTAGTCCTCCTCTTTGACGTTGATCTCGTCACTGCCCTCCTGCACCAGAGGGTGGTATCCCCTAAGGGCAATGTCTCTGATGGAGACAAGAGCAGTGGAGAGCATGTTACGGTACTGACTCTCCTTGGACTCAGAGAGACCTGACTTCTGGCCCGTCAAGGACGTGAGTGCCAAGTCGATGATTGTGGACATCGAATTGAGCCATGGGAACACTGGGTAGTAGCCTATAGAGGCAGCAGCATTGCTGACAAACGCCGTATCGTTACGGGACTTGACGAGCTTCTCACAGTCAATGTAAAGCACATCTTTACGACCATGTAGCGCGTGTGTCATCACGAGATCGTGCTTTCCCGAGCCCCGAGGGCCTCTCACGACAATGAATGTGTTGACATTTTCCTCAATCCACAGCCTCAGTTCTTGTACAATGTCTCTTCTCTCACTCCAAAGAGCACCATTGTTAGATGTGTGGCTGTCCGGTCTCCCCAGGAGGTTGTGGATTTGGCTCAAGGTGCGATTCGACAAGCTCATCAGCCACTTGACGTACTCGTTGTTTCTGTTCACAGAAAATTTGTTTGTGATCTTGTTGGCAATGAAAAACTCCCTCACGGGGTCGAATATAATGACAGCTAGTGTGGCAATCAGAGCAATGATCAGGGGAATCGAGATCCTCGGATGGTCAACCACGAGCCCCATAACAAGACCCTTGCGTCTGTCCTTATCATAGCTGATGTGCAGTACTGTGTTGTTGATCTTGAGACCAGTAACACAGTTCTTAGCGCAGATCGAGCCCCTGACGGCACGGTAAGTCACTGAAGCGACTTCACCGGGGATGATGTCCACAATGGTGCCGTATCTTCTAAAGAGGGAATAGAGCTCCTCTTCAGTGAGAGCAGGACCTTCAAACTTCACCTTTATCGTGAGGTTTGGGAACCGCTTCAAATCCTCAATCCAAGGAGTACCCTTCACAGAGAATGCCGTGGACTGTGAGATCCAGTTCAGGAAACCGTGCGAGGACTCCTCAATGGTGTTTTTCTGGATCTTCTTGTTGAACTCTGCAACGTCGGCGCCGAAAGGCACTTTGAACTTGACAAAAGCACCGCCGTCTCTCCGCATTGGAATCACCTCTGTGATCTCCATATCCGGGATCGAACGCTTCCCGTCCACAACAGGGTTCGAGAGATTGAGCACATGCTCCTTGATAGCCTCCGGCCGCTTATCAGCGATAACAACGTACGACAACCACTGTCTGAGGTCCCAATTACTGGTTCTGAAGGGCAGGATGCGATCGAAATACATCAGCGTCTCCTGTCTCGACTTCTCAATGACACCGGTCTCCTCTGCATCGACAGACTCTCCAGCAGCCTTGTCCATCTTCTGGATATCCTCGGAGGCAAATCTGCGGAAGACCCGCGCAGTACCAGGGAACGCATTTCTGCCCACAATACCAAACACGCCAGGTCTCCCTGGCATTCGAATGATATTTCGAAGCATCTTAAACGACAATTGCCACCGGGTTGAAAGTTGCTTGTAGTAGCAACAATTTGCGGTGGATGTACCTTACTGCAACAGTGCGTTTATTCGCGAAGTTGTCGACGATGAGGTACCATCGACAATAGGTGGAATACTAATCCACACAGTGATCAAATGAAGGTATGTGATCTCTACCACGAGTCTTTGCTAACGCCAGCAACGTGTGACATCGCTGGATATTCGGAAGGTGGTACCGGAGCTCGAAAAGGAGCTCGTGGACTACCGCCTTTCCAACATCTACAACATCACCACCTCCAACAGACAGTATTTGCTCAAGTTTGCCGTTCCGGACTCGAAGAAGAACCTCGTGCTGGACTCGGGTTTCAAGGCTCATATCACAGAGTTCTCGAGACCGACGCCGCAGACCCCATCGAGCTTTGTGACGAAGCTTAGAAAACACCTCAAGACAAGACGGGTGTCGAGCATAAAGCAGATTGGCATCGATCGTGCGATGGTTATAACTTTCTCCGATGGTGCTTTCCACCTTGTTCTGGAGTTCTTTAGTGCTGGAAACATCATCCTGCTCGACGATCAGAGACACATCATGGCCTTACAGAGACTGGTGGAGGAGAAGGGCAACAATGATCGCTACGCCGTGGGCGAGACTTACAACATGTTTGACGATAGCCTCTTCGATGAGAACGAGTACCAAGAGGAGAGCATTACAGCAGAAGACATCAAGGGCTGGATCGCAGAGAAGAAGGATGGCAAGAAGGTGCCATCTATCCAGAAGCTGCTCTACCAAAAAGTACCGCACCTCTCTGCTGAGTTGATTGCCAAAATCTTGGACAAGCACAACATTGCTCCTTCTTCATCCTGCTTGGAGCAGCAAGATCTCGATCTCGTTGCTCTCGCTCTATCTGAGTGCCAGGCTGAGATAGAGAACATCCTGAAGAGCGATACGGGGTACATTGTAACCAAGAAAAACCCACTCTACGACCCGGAAAAGGATGAGGAAGATTTAAAGGTAACGTACGAGCAGTTCCATCCCTTTATTCCTCTCTTGAAGCCTGATGAGGACATCATCGAGGTTCATGGCTACAACAAGACACTGGATAAGTTCTTTTCCACCATCGAATCGTCAAAGTATGCTTTGCGGATTCAAAACCAAGAGAACCAGGCAAAGAAAAAGCTCGAGCAAGCTCGCAACGAAAGACATCAGCAAGTGCAGAGGCTCATTGACGTCCAGGAGGTGAACAAGCTCAAGGGTGAGACCATCATCTTTAACGCTCATCTTGTAGAGGAGGCAAAGTCTGCAGTTCAATCTCTTCTTGATAAGAGCATGGACTGGGTCACCATGGAGAAGCTCATCAAAGTCGAGCAGGCGAAAGGTAACCCTGTCGCCAAATTGATTAATCTTCCATTGAACTTGAAGCAGAACAAAATCTCACTCAGCCTGTCTACTGAGGAGGCTTACGAGGACGACAATGAATCTAGCGGTGAAAGTGACTCAGATTCGGACTCTGACAGCGATAGCGACTCTGACTCGGATAGCGACAGCGAAGCGGAGAAACCCAAGAAGGGCAAGGCCTCGAAGGTGAGGAACTCGGTTAACGTTAGCATCGATCTCGCTCTATCAGCGTATGCCAACGCTTCTGAGTACTTTACAGTCAAGAAGAATACTGTGGAGAAACAGAAGAGGGTTGAGAAGACTTCCACACAGGCACTTCGTAACATTGAGAACAAGATTGAGAAGGACCTGAAGAAGAATCTCAAACAGGAAACAGAGGTTCTTCGTAAGCTCCGTACACCATACTTCTTTGAGAAGTTCAACTGGTTCATCACGAACGAGAACTACTTTGTGCTTTCCGGTAAGGATGCGGCTCAGACAGACATGATCTACCACCGTTACGTTAATGATGATGATATCTACGTGTCTGCGGACGTTACCGGTGCATCACACGTCTTTATCAAGAACCCAAACAAGGGAGAGGTTTCTCCATCCGCACTGGAACAGGCTGGTGTTATGGCACTTTCCACATCCAAGGCGTGGGAGAACAAGATGGTGACATCGGCATGGTGGTGTTACGCTGGCGATATCTCAAAGAAAGACTTTGACGGGAAGCTTTTAGCAGCTGGCAGCTTCAGATACCTGAAAGAGAAGAACTTCTTGCCTCCATCGCAAATGGTGATGGGTTTTGCCTTTTTGTGGCAGATTGGCTCGAGCGAGGGCGAGGAGACTGAGGCGGATGTGGGTGCTACTGAGGAAGTTGTTGATGAAGTTGCTGATGAGGCTTCTGTTGCAGCTGCTGACGAGGCTGTTGAGGAGGCCACTGGTGATGATGGCGAGGCTGAAGCTGGTGAAGTCAACGGTGAGGATGTTGCGTCCACCGAAGAGACAAATGACTCAAACGAGCTCGAGGAAGTCAAGGACGATGAAGAGAATGATGTGGCCGAAACTGCATCTGTCGCTGAAGGCGTTTCTACCATTGACCTTGCCTCTGAGACTTCTACGAGAGCAAAGAATGTGAGAGGCAAGAAGGGCAAGAAGAAGAAACTTGAGAAGTATGCGGATCAGGACGAGGACGAGAGAATGCTCAGAATGGAGGCTCTGGGAACGTTGAAGCAGCAGCAGAAGAGGGAGGAGGAGCTGAAGAAGCAGCAGCTCCAAAAGATGATGCACGTTAACAAGATGCAGAAGCGCAAGAGACAGGAGGAGTCTATTGCCACCAAGTACATTGACAAAAAGGAGAATGTCAACTACGAGGAGATTCTCAACCAGATTGTGCCAACCATCACGAAGGAGGATACCATCATCTCTGCGATTCCTGTTCTAGCTCCTTGGAACGCTCTCACAAAGAGCAGATACAGAGTCAAGCTCCAGCCTGGAAGTACGAAGAAGGGCAAGGCATTACAGGAGATTCTCCATTACTTCAGCATCAGACCTACAGATGCTACGGAGCACGATAGAATGTACGACTGGCCTCGTGAGCATGAGGTGATTAAGGCGATGAAGGACGCAGACATGCTGCCTGCTATGTACGTGGGCAAGCTCAAGGTGCTGCTACCTGGTAAGGCCTCCGCCTCCAAGAAGGTGCCAGCCAAGGTGAAGGGCAAGAAGAAGAAATGATTATAAAGCATCTGCATATCACAATACACAAATACCTGGAGGTGTTGTAGCTACAAATCTCTATCCCATGAGCCATACATTACAAAGCCTGTTGCAGTCTTTCTGCGATCTTGCCTCTCGCAAAGCTCCAAGCGCTCATGAGTCCCTTCTCACTCAGCTCAATGTTGGAGAGAGAAGGCGCCTCTGCTGTTGGAGCATTCGACGTTCTGGCAGCGATGATGGAGGGCTCAGTCTCCAGGATGATACCGTCATCAATGGTCTCGTCAAGGGCTATGCTCACCTTGTCGTAATTTTCCTGTACCGCCTTCTTGTCGAGCTGGTAGTTGAGCACCTTGTCGAGGGCGTCCTTGTAACCCTCCAGCACCGAGTAGAGTGCCACCTCGTTTTCCTCCATTCCCCCAATCACGTATATGATGATATCGGACACCTCCTTGTAGACGACGATGTGTCCTTCAAAGAGAATGACGTCGGCATTCTGCTTGAAGGTCTTTTTGAAAAGTGCCGCCTCAAACGCCTTCTGGCTCTTTAGCGAATCGAACTTGTCGGACGAGTAGTACTTGGCCAGCAGCCTCTTGCCCTCGTTGTCGAGAATGGCAAAAGCGCTGATAGAGTAGAGCCCCAAGTTCTTTGACATGATGGTGGTGCGCTAGTATTGACGTTGTTGATCAGACGTGTTCCAAACGCGAATTGCGATTTGGCACTCGGAGGCTCCAATTCGGCGCAAAGTTGGAGAAAACGAGTGATTAGTCACCGATTTGAGTCTAGTTAGCTAAGACACGGGATGCCAGGGTCAGTATAGCAAAATTTCAGATTTCAGTAGGCGGTATATAGCCCAGTAGCAAGCTGGCGTCCGCATCGGGCAATTTTCGCGGAGAGACTTGACCCACCATCAACACATTGAAGCCTTGAACATTGCAAAGCCACCTACGAAAGCTGCACATCATGGCCAAGGCCGACTTCTTCCGCCAGTCGCTCCGCATCACAGTGATGCAGATTCTCCGAGGCATCGGGTTCGACCGCGCCTCACCACAGATTGTGGATATCCTCACAGACTTGTACATAAGGCATCTTCTGCTAGTGGCTAGCGAGGCCGAGGAGCTATCGCGTGGAGGAGAGATCCTGATACAGGATGTGACACAGGCCCTGGTCAACACCGGGATGCTGAAACCGTCCAATTTGCTGGACCTGTACGAGGAGCACTACAAGGAGGACCAGACAGCGAGAAGCTTCCTGCACTGGGTGGTTGGGCACGTGACTGAGAACCAGCGCAAAGTGAGCAAGCCGGAGGTTGCGAAGGACGAGGAGGAAGTCCAGGACTGGCTGGGCTTCAGCATCCGCAAGGCGTCCAAGATGGGTGGGATGCGAGCGTTTGAGTCTACAGAGCTGAGAGACCGAGGAGCAAAGAGCGATCCCGTAATAGCGGGCCCGACGCCCGAGGAGCTAATGGACAAGCTCCCCGGGAGGGTGAGGACGGACTAGGTGGGCTACGCCTAAATCTCCACAAAGGGGAGTGATTAGCTTTAGGCTTTAGGCAATGGGACATAAACCTTCGCGGCTCGCTCAATTGTAAACTCTACACCACTATCGTGTCATCTATAGTCATTAGCATATTAAGTTCACCAGCACTGGTAGCCTCCATCCACCACGAGGTTCTCGCCCGTGGTGTAAGGCGAGGCCGACATCGACGCCAGGTAAAGAATCGACCCCACAAACTCCTTTGGCTCCGCCATTCTGTGCTGTGGGATCTTGGACTCCCACGTGTTCTTGAGCTCCGTGTTGTGCCCAATGACGCTCTTGGTGAGCGGAGTCGCAATGTAGCCTGGCGACAGGCAGTTGACTCTGATGCCGTGAGGAGCCCACTCGCACGCCAAGCTCTTGGTGAGGTGGATCACGCCAGCCTTGGACATGTTGTAGGCCACCTGAGGCTGTGGGTCGTTGACAATGACGCCCGACATCGAGCCAATGAGGATCAGCGAGCCGCTCTTACCGGCAGCCACGAGCGCCTTGGCAATGTACTTGGAGATGTAGTAGGACCCGAGCAGGTTGACATTGACGAGGTCCGCCGCCTTCTGGTCAGGGTACTCGAGTGCCGGGAAGTTCTGGCAGTAGCCCGCCGTGTGGATCAGCAGGTCTGCTGGCTCGCCATAGTACTCGTTGATCTTGGAGACACACTCCTCCACGTTGGAGGCATCGCCAACGTTACAGGCCCAAGCCGAGATTCGCGGCGTGATGCCCTGGGAGGAGGCCCACTCCATGAGATCGGCAGCAGCAGCCTCCACCGTGGCGAGGTGGAGGTCCAGCAGAGCCACGTTGGCTCCCTGGGCCACGAGAGCCTTCGACAGGGTCAGCGAGAGCCCGCCAGCGCCGCCAGTGAGCACGGCGGTGCGGCCGTCCAGTCTGAAGGAAGGCACAATGTCAGCGATGGATTCCTGGGTAGTCAAGGTCATTTCTATAGTGATTGTATTGATGGATGAGTTGAGCGAGCCGTGGAGCCTTCTTTTATATGCGAGGAAAAAGAAAAGCCGCAAAAGCAATTCTTATCGTCCGGGGTACGCGCTACAGGAGGCCCAACAGCTGGGCGGCTAGGCCCAGCCCCGGCACAGGGGCAAGCTGACCCCCAGGCCATGATTCTGGGACCCTGGCGAGGCCGTCCTCACACTCTGGCACTAAGCGCCCTGGCGGTGGCCGTTACCGCCGGCTATTTGTGGCTCGTGTTTACTTTTGTGGGGTCATCGGTATGTTTTTCGGTCATCGGTGAGGCAATTTTGTTACTCTTCAGGGCAAAAAAAAATCACAGCCTCCCAGGCTGGTCATCTACTGCGATGGGGCCACCCGGGGCCATCGCCGCATTGTAAGCAGCTCTCTTATCATGCACCCCGTCTTTGCTCCACACCACGGCATAAAAAGGAAAGCGGGCCGGTAGCGGCGGTGCCACAAATAGAACGGAGAAACTGTTTCTCCGGAGGCCGGGCCTGGCCATCGCAAAGCCAATCTGCCCAATCTCAAAACACTACAATCTGGTGCCCTAATGGTACATTAAGCTAAGATGCCCGGGTGCTACACCGCCAGCGTGTTGAGGATCTGGACGCTGAGGTTGTAGAGCTCTGCGCGCGGGTCGTCCGCCTCGTCCGGTCTGCCGCTGTAGTTTCTCTCCTTGAGAGCCTCAATCGCCTTGGTGATGTCCTTGTTGGCCTTGACGAGCTCTGTGATTTGCGCAAAGTTGCACTCGAGCAATTGCAGAATCGTCCAGAGCGCAATGTGCTCAAACGTTGGGTTATCGCTCTTGAGGAACCGTTCCAAAAAGCCCGCAATGCCCTGCTCCGGCTCGTTCCAGGCCTTGAGGATCGGAGTGTAGTCTGAGAAGCGTGAGCAGAGGTTGGCGAGTGCCGCGGCGGCGTTGCCACACACTTCGCCATTCTGCGAAAAGGTGAGTGGGATTAAAACGTCAACCAGCCCGAGCGAAAGCAGCTTGGCCTTGAGGTCGTCAGCCAGTGCCAAAATGGCAAAGCACGCCGAGATCTCGCTTTGCACGGAGAGCGGGGTGCTTAGCACGAGCTCCTTGAGCTTCACCACGGCGTCCGCCTCCAGCAGCTCGAGCCTGTTTCTCTCCGAGGAGGCGGCGAGGTTTCTCAGCGTTGAGACCGCGTGGCACTGGATCTCCTCGCTGTCTGTGTAGTCCAGCAGGGCCACGAGGGGCTTGAGGAAGCCCGCGTCGATGATGAGCCCCTCGTTCAACGGGTGGATCGAGATGTTGCGGATACAAGCCACCGCTGCCAGCACCAATGGCTGGTGGGTCGACTGGAGCAGCTTGACGAGGTGCGGGAGCCCGCCAGCCCTCACAATCTCGAGCTGGTAGCCCGCGTCCGATGCCAAGTTACGGAGAGCCAGCGTCGCCTGGCACTGGATCCGGGCCGACGACGAGTCCATCAGCTGGACCAATTGGATCACGAGCCGCGGCTCCGTCTGCGAAAGCTTCTTTCTGTTGGCCTCGTCGACGGCGATGTTGGAGAGCGCCGTCGTACAGTAGTACTGCACGTCCGGGTCTGTGGAGGAGAGCAGTGCCACCAGCACCGGCACGGCGCCGGCATTGACGAGCTCCTGTCTATTCTCGTTGGAATGTGTCATGTTGAGCAGGGCCCCTGTGGCGTTTCGCTGGACTCGGAGGTCCTTGGACTTTGCGAGCTTCGTCAGAGGCACGAGCGCTCCACTTCTGGCGATTTTGGCCTTGTTGTCGTCCTGCGTAGCCAAGTTGGTGATGCAACCGACAGCGTTGCACTGCACCTCGATGTTGGTGGAGAGCATCTGGCGGATGAGCGGCTCCAGGCCGCCCATATCCACAATCAGCATCTTGTTCTCGTTGTTGACGGCGAGGTTGCCCAAAGCAGCACACGCCGCTCTCTGCACTTCGCCATCGGATGACTGCAGAAGGATGAGGATCGGCTCCAGCACTTCACGGTCCACGGGCCGCACATCCTTCTCTGTGATTTCTGCAAACGCGAGGGCGGCGCTTCTCTGGAGGTCAATGTTGTCGGAGTAGACGAGCGTGCTGAGGGCCCTGAGCGGGCCGTGCGAGAAGAAGTCGACGTCGGACCGGTTCTCCAGGTACTGCAGAAGCGCCGCTATGGCCTCCCGCTCGTTCTCAGCAAGCAGCGGCTGGTTCTCGCCAGTCTTGGACCCGCCTGGAGTTAGTGCCGGTGAGGGGGACGGTACCTACCTGTGAGACAGCTGCAGCAGACTCCCATGGTGGACTACTGGTGGTGACGACGGTGATGCCAGTGGGTGCGGGTCTTGTCCTTGTGGGCTAAGATAATGTCTCTGTAGGGACCCGCGTACCCATTTTCTACGGGTTTCGCGCCCGTGCCGCAGCTTACGCGCCCGTGCCACAGATTACGCACGTGTATTTGAAGCTACCGGGCACCCACCTCGAGCGCCACGAAAAACTCCCCGCTGAACCAGCCCCGGTCAAACTTGCGCAGGTTGCCCTTCTTGTACAGCTGCGAGGGCAGCCCGATGTCCACGAGGTAGTGGCCCCACTCGCCTCGGGCCACGAGCCCGTTGGAGTACGCCAGCGCCAGCCCGTTGAGAGGCAGCCCCGTACTCACCACAAACTTGGCCTCCACCGCGGTGTCGCCAGCGAGCCCCGACCCGGCGTCGATGCCTGCTGGGATGTCGAGCGAGACGACGTTGACTGTGCTGTGCGAATTGACCCACGCAATCAGCTTCTGAGCCTTGTCGAGCTCCGGCCCCCAAAGGTCCCCGATGCTCGTGTCGTAGCCCTGTAGTGCCTCCACCACGAGCTCCACGGGGGTCTCAATTGACCCGAGCAGCGATACGAGCTGCTTCATCTCACTAACGGCCTTGCCCCCAGCAAGCGTAAACAGCTCCAGCTGGTGCTGGACGTGGGCATCGCACTCGTCCTTGGCGTCGTTGAGAGTGAAGGCCACGGCCCTTACATTGTGGTTGGCGAGCTGTCTCCCAGCAGCGAGGGCCCTGGCCCCGGCCCTATTATTACCACACAGAATCAGCACCAGCGGCGGCAGGTTGTGGTTGGATCTGGCGAGCCGGGACGACCCTCCCAGCATCTTCACCACGAGCGAGGCCACGCCGCGAGAGCAGTTCTCCGCCAGCATCCAGGGACTCACCTTGTACTGGTCCAGGGCCAGCCTCTCCGCCTCCAGCAGCTGGACCGGAGTGGCTAGGGGCAGGGCCTCGGAGCCCGACAGAAGCTGGAACCCGTTTCTGTCCGCGGAGGGCGATCTCCGCCCCGTTTGCGAACTCACCTTGCGGTGCGCCAGGTCCTCCCAGCCGTCGTGGTGCTTCTTCAGCACGTTCTCGTCGTGGCCGTACTTGGTCTTGTTGACCGCCACGAGCCGCTCGCTGGCATCCACCGAGTCCCGGGCGGCAAACTCCTCGAGCGCCGAGCCCTTGTCGAAGCGGGCAGTCGACCCGGAAAAGTCAAAGTCGTCGCCAGCCTTGATGCCGCTGACGTCGCCGTCCCACTCCGCCACGTTCTTCGGGGGGTCGGCGTTGTAGACCACCTTGGCGGCCTTCTTGTCGCGGGGCTTCTTGGCTGGCTTCCTCTTCTTGTCAGCGGGGAGGTCCACAACCTTGAGGTCCCGGATCTCGCTCCCAGCAACAGAGTGCTTGTCAGCCACGCCGCCCTGCGAGAACTCCACCAGCGACAGGCTCAGCAGCTTGTCGGAGACGGCGTCCACCGTCCCCTGGAGGCTCTGCCCGTTTTTCAGCGACAGCTCCACCTTGTAGCCCGCCACAGACACCATCTTGGTAGTGGTGAAGTTTCGCGACTAAACTTGCACCTCACCATCACCATGGACCAGAAGCCCACAACGGGGGACCCGAGGCTGGACGCGGAGAATCCGCAATGGGTCGAGTGCCGGGCCAGAGTCGTACGTACCATGTGGAGCCGCTACTAACGCCAGAACGAAGACCCGGCCAGCGCAGAGCCCTGGGAAGGCCTCGTCACAGCCACAGAGAGGCTTCTGCAAAAGTACCCAACGCCGCCACAGGAGGTCAAGCAGCTCATCACGGCGACGCTCGAGGAGCTCCTGGCCCACTACCCGCTGCTCTACGGCTACTGGAAGCGCTACACCTCGCTGCAGTACCAGATGAACGGGCTCGAGGCCTCGCTACAGACTCTTTCCAGGGGCCTCGATGCCTTCCCCGCGTCGCTGGAATTGTGGGTCGACTACCTCACACTGCTTGTGTCGAACCACGGCGATGACACTGAGCGGGTCAGGGAGGCGCTGGCGGCCGCTGCCAGGAGCGTGGGCCACCAGTTCCTCTCGCACTCGATGTGGGACATATACCTCGACTACGAGAAGCAGGCGCCGTTCCAAGTGCTTCTCCAGGTGGTGAGGATCCCTCTCCACCAGTACGCCCGCTACTACCAGGCAATCATGGCGCTGGCCCCCACTGTCACCGCTGAGGAGCTTGCGGCGCTGGACTCGGGCTTTGTCGTGGCAGAGGGCCTTACCGATGAGGAGAAAACTGCAAAAGTGCAAGCGTTCCTCACGGGCATCTGCCAAAACACTTATAACCTCGTTACGGAGATCTGGCCGTACGAGTCTCCCGTGGCGGAGGCTGCGGTGTTCACGCTGGCGCCAGTACCGCCAGAGGTTACGGCTCTGTGGAACCAGTACCTCGACTACCAGGTGGCCAAGTACGATTCTGAGCCCACAGAGCTCAATAGGCAGCAAACGATATCCCTTTTCGAAAGGGCTCTGGTGCCACTGGCGCTGAGCGCAGAGATGTGGAGCCGGTACATCAGGTGGGCAAAGCTTCACCACAGCGATTTCGACTTTGTCAACAGCATCTACAACCGTGCAGTGAACCTCTACGTACCCGCAAACCTCTACCAAACAAGGCTGGAGTATGCGCTGTTTCTGGAGACAAATAAGCAGGATGTCGACAGGATCCACGAGCTGTATCTCAACATCATTGAGAAGGCCAACGGCGCAGAGCCAGTGGTACGGTACGTGCAATTTGTGTCACGTCTCAACGAGAACCCGAAGCGCACTGCGGAATGGCTCGATACCGTGGTGTCGTCTTACTACCAGCTCAACAAGCGGGACACAGAGCTCGGCTTACACTCCAAGAGACTTGTCCAAATCCTCAACGACTCTACTGCCGGTGCCATAGTGTCTGAGCTGGTGAAACTCCACTGGAGGGAGAAGGATCACGTCCAGGCGAAGATGCTGCTTGACCAGTTTTCCAAGATTGAGAGCCTCAGGGGCTCGCCGTCTTTCTGGATGGTGCACTACAAGTATCAAAAGAGTGCTGGGGAGGCCAAGGCCGTGGACCACGCTGTGAGCTTTATCCGGGACTCCTCAGCACTGCCATTAACTCTCATCAACGCTGTTCTCTTGGACTACTCGGAATACCTCCAACAGAGTCCCTCGCCCTCGGCTTACAGAAGAGTTCTCGATCTGGAGTACGATGCTGCACATCCCTTGCACTACCGTTTCAAGGACGAGAGACAGCGGAAGCGGCTCGTGGCTGAAAGCGGCCATCCTGGAGTGGCGATCGAGAAGCCGGTGGTGACTAATAGCACTATAGAGGCTCCTGCCAAGAGACACAGGCCCTCGCCGCTGCCGACGTTCAAGAACGTTGAGAAGGCTTCGCTCCCTATTGAGTACACAGAGGAGTGAGGACAAGGGGAGAAAAAGTGCGATGACAAGGTGGGCATTACTAATGAACGGATTCAATCAGACTCTTCGAGACCGAAGAGGTTGGCGTAAATTGAACGTAGTGCTGGACCCTTTTACATTATGTGTCAACCAGTGGCATTCCGCGGATACGCGCTTACGAAAAAATTCGATGAGCTCATCTCAACTTATCACCATGACCTCCGAGAAACGGGAACACTCGCCGAGCCCCATCGCTCCCTCCAAGAAGGTGGCCCTGCCAAAGGACAAGAAGAAGCGCAGAAAGTACAAGGTCAAAGCTGTGGATGAGACCTCCCCCGCTGGCGTTCTCCAGATGGAGATACGGGACCTGATATCGGAGCACACACTCTCTGCAGACGATATCGCCAACGACATCAACT
Organism: Petasospora adriatica; assembly: GCA_030558135.1. Lineage (NCBI taxonomy): Eukaryota > Fungi > Ascomycota > Saccharomycetes > Phaffomycetales > Wickerhamomycetaceae > Petasospora > Petasospora adriatica. The sequence continues at coordinate 251,062 of JAJMRX010000014.1, read as the reverse complement.
CGCTGCTTAACTCGGAGGACCTCGCCAAGCAGTACCACAGGGAGGTGGAAGGTGTGGAGGTGATTGCACTCACGTCGAATGGTGAGGGTCTGGGGCTTGTATCCAATCCCGTTGAGACTTCCAAAAAGCAGGTGGTGGTGATTCCATTTGCCATTCCTGGTGACATTTGTACCGTACGTGTCTTCAAGACACATCCCAACTACGTGGAGAGCGACCTGCTGAAGATCACCACTCCCTCAATCGAGAGAGACAACTCGTTGATCAAGTGTCGCTACTTTGGCAAGTGCTCAGGGTGCCAGTACCAGGAGCTGCCCTACTCTACACAGCTCGAGTACAAGCGTCGTACCGTGCAAAACGCCTATCATCACCTGGCCTCTGAGCTCATCTCAGCGGGCAAAGTACCTGAGATTGGAGACACGGTGGCATCGCCTAAGCAGTTTGGATACAGAACGAAGCTCACACCCCACTTTGACATATCGAAAAGACACCCAACAACCACTAGACCAGCCTTTGGCTTTGGCGCAAAGGGCAAACAGTCATGGAGAGAGACCGATGGTGGAGACGCATCGACCGTTGACATCGAGGAGTGCATCATTGGGACGGATATCATCAACATCGGCATGCGTAACGAGAGAAGGGTATTTGAGAAGGAGTGGAAGGGCTACAAAAGAACAGCCACAGTGCTGCTGAGAGAACACACGAGGGTGAATCCAACAGTGGATGAGCCAGGCTCGCGTGATGAGCATGGCGAGGTGAGCTGTACCAAGGAGGAAGCTGGAAGCGACGTTCTGGTCAAGAGCTGCGTCACAGACTCACGCCAGATCGTTACAGAGTACATCAACGGGTTCACATTCGAGTTTTGTGCCGGAGAGTTCTTCCAGAACAACAACTCAATTCTGCCACTAGTGACTGAGTACGTCTGCTCCAATTTGCAAATCCCAGGAAGCAGCCAGCCGCTATATCTTGTGGATGCCTACTGTGGGTCTGGACTCTTCAGTATCACCGCGTCCAAGGGAGTGGACCGGGTTGTTGGCGTGGATGTGTCAAAGGAGTCCATTAGATTTGCAACGAGGAACGCGGAGAAGAACGGCGTCAAGAATGCCACTTTCATAGATGGCAAGGCCGAAAAGATCTTCGAGGCTATCGATACGCCTGCTGACAGCACGTCTGTCATCATTGACCCTTCCAGAAAGGGGTGTGATGAGGTATTCTTGAACCAGCTCTCAGACTACAAGCCTGCGCGAGTGGTGTACGTCTCCTGTAACGTACACTCGCAGGCCAGGGACGTCCAATGGTTCCTCAATCATACAGAGAACGGCGGTGAGTACCGCATTGAGAGCATTAGAGGCTTTGACTTCTTCCCACAGACCCACCACGTTGAGAGTGTGGCGGTGCTGACCAGGGTATAATACATTTCTGCATGTGCACGTGACGTAGAATAGGGCTTCCTAAACCCAGACACCTTCGAATTTTTCAGCGGTCACACCGCGCGCGCACCGCATCGCGGCTGGAAAAAGCTTCAATATTCAACACTGCGAAAGGTCCATCAACACATCTATACGTCAAAATGGAAAACGACAAGGGTCAGCTCGTAAGTGGCATACGAAACGAACTGTGGATCTTGAGAGTCATGGAAACTGTGAGCTAGTATGAATGGGGCCGTTCAAGGCTGTCCGCAAGCACCGAATTTCACAGACACGGTACACCGCCAGGTTGATTACAAGCAAGATGAAGCCTACACGCCGGCACCACACCAGCCAGTTCCCAATCACGTTTGAAAGCAGATTCACCGAGACGGTCATCACTATCGAGTTGAAAAGTTTTGGCTATATCGCACAGGGAGCATTTACACCAGAGGCACAGAAGCGTCATACTCTCTCCATCCACAATCCCGGACATTACTAACAAGCAGGTTGAACTGTACGTTCCAAGAAAGTGCTCTGCCACCAACAGAATCATCAAGGCCAAGGACCACGGTTCTGTCCAGATCAACGTTGCCAACGTTGACGAGGAGGGCAAGGCCATTCCAAACGACGTCACCACCTACGCCCTTTGCGGCTACGTCAGAGCCCGTGGTGAGGCTGACGACTCCCTGAACAGACTTGCCCAGAGAGACGGTCTGCTCAAGAACGTCTGGTCTTACTCCCGCTAAAACGTTATGTGCATGGTTGCTATTTCACTGCTATAATTGAATGTAAAGTATGCCAGTGTAGTGATTGAAGATGCTGCTGAGAGCTGTCTCGGTGATGCTCCATTTGATCGAGGCTCGGCTCAAAGTTGTCGCCGAGAAGCCGGACTTGTATCTCGGTTTAAAAGTCCCGGAGTACATATCGCCAGAGTCGTGTGGGTAACAGCCTCGCCTAATTGCCTGATTTGCCTTCGTAGCCACTGCTAGCCCATGGCCTTGGCCCCATTGGGGGTTGCGATTGCACACATGCCGTAACAATGCAATTGGATTGCCCGATTTGTATAGCGCACGTCCCCGTCCCAAAGCGGTAACGATATGTGGGGCCCCGTACTGGAAATTATCTAAGGAGCCGTATCTCCCCCGCCACCATGACCTCGGCGTTCGCCACCCTTCTCTTCTCAGCTTCCTATCTGCCCGGGGCCTTGGTGCTGGGCAAGTGCCTGAGGCAGCTGGGCTTTGAGGGAGACCTCGTGGTGCTGCTTGCTACAGGGCTCACCGATTACGAGCTGTCGCTTCTGGATGTGAGTAAATCCGCAAATATTTCTAACATCAGGACACTTTTAACGTTGTACTGGACACTGCTCTTATCAGTGCTCGGAGCTCTGTCCAGCTGGAGCTTCTCAAGAGGCCCGAGCTCAAGCCCACCTTCTCCAAGATCCACCTCTTTGGGCTCACCCAGTACGAGAAGGTCATCTACATGGACTGCGATACGCTGCCTGTGAAGAGCATCACCAGCCTCTTTGAGCTGCCTCTGGAGATTGGCGAGGTGGCGGCTTCGCCAGATGCGGGGTTCCCTGACATTTTCAACTCGGGTGTCATGGTGATCCGGCCAGACTCTGGAACCCTCGAGATGCTGAAGGACAAGTCCCAGGAAGACAACTGCTCCTTTGATGGAGCCGACCAGGGCCTCTTCAACCAATGGCTAAAGTGGCACAGACTGCCCTTCCTCTACAACGTGACTCCTTCAGGCCAGTACCAGTACGAGCCTGCGTACGCCTATTTCGCCAGAGAGGTCAAGGTGGTTCACTACATTGGGCCCATTAAGCCCTGGGACGATCCTTTTGACTTTAGTGGCTTGCGGGACAAGTGGTGGGGCAAGTACCACGAGTTCTTTGACTCCGAGGTGAAGCAGGCAGTCCACGGGATCGAGCCGCGGTACTACCAGCCAGAGCAGGAAGAGAGTAGCAAGGAGGAAGAGGGTGAAGCTGATGAGAGTGACGTCTGTGGCAGCGGTGAGCCTGCTTCTGAAGAGGCCAAAGAAGCTAAAGACGCCAGTGATGGCAGCTCTGAAGGCGATATTGCACTTCTGTTGAACCCAGAGTCATACCAGAACTTCACCACGATCCCACAGCAGCCTCAATGGAATCCTGCACACGAGGAACCGCCTAAGGATGGCAAGCCAGAGGCTGAACACTTTCCGGAACTCCACTACGACAATCAATGGAACGCTGAGCCAGATCCTCCAAATGTGGCTGTTGAGCCGAGCCAGCCTCACTACTTCCCACCAGTCTTCCCCTGGGAGTTTGAGGAGCGTCTGGAGCCTGAAAGGGTCTTTGATAGCGATAACGCATTTGGAATGGAGGCCCTACTGGAGACGCCGCTGATCCAGAAGATCAAGGAGCTGGAAGTTAAGGAAAAGACGAAAAAGACCAAGGACGAGGAGGAGAGGCTCAGAGAAATTGAGGAGCGCTACACTGGCGACATCCCAGACGTGTACCTGGCCCAAGCTGCGGATCCAGAAGACGTCGAGGGCGTTGATCCGGCTGATCTGGTGAGCCACCTCGATGATCCAAAGGATGATTCGGCGGAGCCCGAGGAGCCCGAGTCCCTTGAAGATATTAAGAGCGAAACGCTGCTTGATGCATAGCATATTTGCCGATACCAGCTAATACATTTACCACGAGTAGAGGATACGCGGATCACGTGCCGCTGACGTAAGCCGCCCTCGAAAATTTTTTTTCACTCCTTCGCGTCTAGCGATGAAGAACTTCTCCTTTGCCTTTAAACCACTAAATCAAAATGGCATCCGACGGTATCACCGAGATTGACTCCAACCTCATCGAGTCCAACTACGACAATGTCGTCTACTCCTTCGACGACCTCAACCTCAAGAAGGAGATTCTGAGAGGTATCTACGCTTACGGTTACGAGAACCCATCCTCGATTCAGCAGCGTGCCATTCTCCCAATCACCGAGGGCCGTGATGTTCTTGCCCAGGCTCAGTCCGGTACTGGTAAGACTGCCACTTTCACCATCTCTGCTCTCCAGAGAATTGACGAGAACTTGCAGGCCACCCAGGCTCTGATCCTTGCTCCAACTAGAGAGCTGGCTCTCCAGATCCAGAAGGTTGTGCTCTCGATTGGTCTCCACCTTAACATCTCCGTGCATGCCTCTATCGGTGGTACCTCCATCCAGGAGGACATTGAGGGCCTCAGAAAGGGTGCCCAGGTTGTTGTCGGTACCCCAGGTCGTGTCTTTGACATGATTGAGCGTCGTTTCTTCAGAACTGACAAGATCAAGATGTTCATTCTTGACGAGGCTGACGAGATGCTTTCGTCTGGCTTCAAGGAGCAGATTTACAACATCTTCACATTGCTCCCAGAGACCACCCAGGTTGTGCTTCTCTCCGCCACTATGCCACAGGACGTTCTTGAGGTTACCACCAAGTTCATGAGAAACCCAGTGAGAATTCTCGTCAAGAAGGATGAGCTCACCCTTGAGGGTATCAAGCAGTTCTTCGTCAACGTTGAGCAGGAGCAGTACAAGTTTGACTGTCTCTCCGACCTGTACGACTCCATCTCCGTCACCCAGGCCGTTATCTTCTGTAACACCAGACGGAAAGTCGAGTTCCTCACTGAGCAGCTTACCGCTAACAAGTTCACCGTGTCTGCTATCCACTCTGACTTGACCCAGCAGGAGCGTGACACCATCATGAAGGAGTTCAGAACCGGTTCGTCGAGAATCCTCATCTCCACCGACTTGCTTGCCCGTGGTATCGATGTGCAGCAGGTTTCCCTCGTTATCAACTACGACCTGCCTTCCAACAAGGAGAACTACATCCACAGAATTGGTAGAGGTGGTCGTTTCGGTAGAAAGGGTGTTGCCATCAACTTTGTCACCGACAGAGACATTGGCATGATGAGAGAGATTGAGAAGTTCTACTCGACCCAGATCGAGGAGCTCCCAGAGAACGTTGGCGAGATCTTCAACTAGTTTAACATTGGCTATTCTATGCGCCTGTAGCTTGAAACAATTTCTCCAGAAATCACAAAGCGCGATAAATATTCCACACTACCGCACCCCACTATCCACTAGGCATGATCCCCTACCTGACGAAAAAGGAGCTCCCGGAGTACACGGAGTGCGAAGCGCTGGTGCTATACTTCACCGCCACGTGGTGTGGACCCTGCCAGGCCATTTCGCCGCTTGTGGAGCAACTCTACACCTCGTATACCAATGTGGAGATGGCCAAGGTGGATCTCGACTCGCAAAAGGCGCTCGCCTCGCAGTACTCCATCACCGCTGTGCCCACGTTTGTGATTCTCTACAAGGGAGAGGAGATTGATAGAGTTCGTGGAGCCAACATCGAGGCAGTCTTTGACAAGGTGAAGAAGCTCAGCGAGAAGGCGCCTAACGGCAAGCGCCGGTCCGTGCCTACAAACGAGGATGTCGCCAGCTACACAAAGGGGTTCCAGCTTCTCAACAAGAGCATCTACTACGGGGAGTTCGAGACTCTCAATGCGGTTCCACTAGCTGGCGAGGCAAAGAGCGTGGTGAACGACACCGAGGGAGGCGTTTGCAGTGATGCTGACTCGCAACTGCTGATCCACATCCCGCTCACCAACGTCAGCAAAGTGTCGTCGATCTTGGTACAGTGCCGTGAGCACGAGGATACCCAGAAGCCCACAAAGCTCAAAGTGTGGATCAATAGGGCGTCTGTGATGTCGTTTGAAGACGTTTCCGGGCCCTGTCTCCACGAGGCGGAGCTCGAAAGCTGGGACTCCAAGGGCTGGTGCGAGGTGAAACTCAAGTACGTGAGGTTCCAGAAAGTGTCATCGCTGGATCTCTTCTTTGACGGCGAGGACGAGGACGGCCACACCGCTGTGGACAAGGTGCTGCTAGTGGGTGTTGATGGCGAGAGCAAGTCCCAGGGCAAGATCGAAAAGGTGGAGTAGGATAGCATAAGAATAGGCGACGAGCAAAGTAGCTTTTCAATCTGTGATCCTTTGCGTAACTGCGTAATCTCATCTCCCAAATCTACATCTGTGGCTTTTCAGGCCTAGATGCTCACAATTGGAGTAACTTGAACCATGTGGTACGGCTTCTTGACGTTTCTACATGTTGCTTTCACTCTAATGCTGCCTCTATTTTGCTCCTCAGCTGCGAAATCTCGCTCTCTAGCACTGCCCGTCCCTCCACAACTCCAACACACTCCACAGCCTCCTCGTACAGCGTGATGGTGATGTAGGGAGTCTCCTCAGCCTGGGCATTGGCGAGGAACTCGCTGAAGACGGCGTTCTCGCTCTCCATCTCAGCGTATCTGTCCACTAGCGTTGCCTTTTCCCGCACCAGCTCCACAATCTCCAGCATCTTCTTGAGCCGCTCCATCCCCTTGATCACCTCCACAACCTTTACAATGTCTCCACACACAAAGCCTGAAACGGACACCACGTCGCTGCGGAAGAGACTCAGTACCTGGATTGTACAATTGTGGGCCTTGAAGGAGTCGTTAACGTCTGGCAGCTCCAGTTTGGCCACCTTGTCGTAGAGCACCTTTGTGGTCTCCAGCAATGGGGCCTCACACTCGACTCTGAAGCCGACATCGGGCACTGTGCCAGTCTTCTCCATCTTCTTGTAGAGGACTGTGGAGACCCTCTCATCGCTCGCAAGGTAGATCTTGTACCCCATTACGCGGATGGCGAACTCGTCGTTGGGATTGATCTCGACATCGCTAAACTGCTGGCTGAGATAGTCGCACACCTCGCTGTGGAGCTCAAAGCAGTCAGCCTTGAGATTGCCCTGCTCAATCACAGAGTGCTGGTCGATGGCGGCAAGACGCTCCAGGCAGGTGTCGAAGCGGCGTAAATCGGGACACGCCAGCGTGTTTCTCAGCACGCTCTGCCCCGTGACGGAGTTTGTCTCCTTGAAAGAGGCCTCGTTGTTGGCGAGAATCAGCTTTGCGCTGTGTACGTGGAAGCCGGTCTGGCCCCTCGTGAGGGAAGGTCTCTCCTCAAAGTCGATGTCGATCACGAGGATCTGGCCCGCTATGGAGAGCCGTGTGAGGTTGTTCTCGATGGGCTCCCGGAAGGTCTCGAAGCGGTAGATGGAGGCGAGCCGTAGAATGTTCTCCACGGTGGAGGCTATGGGCGACGACTTGAGCACCCTCGTGATCTGAGCCAGGGCGCTTTGGTACGTGTCGGCCATCTCCTTAGCTGTGCGGAGTTGATGTCAAGGTGTCAGGATGGAGATGTCTAGATGTCAGCTCCAGCTCCATTTGGTGACATTGTTCGCGACAGCAACCACAATGCCACTCAGCCAACTACAAGATGGGGGGCATTCTTAAGAACAAGAGCGACTCGTCGCAGCCCGTGAACCAGTCGACGAAAGAGTTCAGGGAGCAGGTGCTGAAGAACACGAAGCTGAATGCGCTGCTAAAAGATTTCAAGCCCGAGTTCTTCAACGACAAGGGCGAGGTGGATATCGCCAAGCTCGATACCCTCACAGACTCGGACAAGGAGAAGCTCAAATGGAATACACAGAACCTGTCTGAGAACGCAGAGGTGCAACAGCGCATCATCGAGAACATGGAGACGACGATTGACGAGCCCAAGACGCCGTTCCAGCACGCTGCGGAGCTCAATGAGTACTACCAGCCCGATGACGAGGAGCTCGACGGCTTCTCGCTGGGGGAGCCCGAGTTCAAGGTGGATGAGCTGGATCTAAAAAGGGAGGAGGAGCAAGAGGATCAGGAGGATCAGGAGGCTGGAGAGGCTGGAGACGAAGAGGATGAGGAAGAGGAGGATGAGAAGCCAAAGCCCAAGATGACGTTTGAGCAGCTGAGAAAGATGCACTACCACCACGAGGTGCCGAAGTTCCATCCTGTGGATGAGGACGAGTAGCTACATGATACATGAGAGTACGATTAGGCCTTGTAGCAGAACCAGCCTGCGTTTACTTGTCGCCCCTGTCCGTGAACCACTTCACCAGGAACTTGATTGTCACGTCGTCCGTGTGGTACTGGAGATCGTTGTTGCTCTGCTTGCGGGGGAACTCGTTGAAGAAGTGCCTCTGTGAAGGGTCGTTATTCACCTCTTCCCGCTCCATGAAGCGCTCCTTGTCGAGGTAGCTCCCTATGTGCCCAAAGGCTCTCCTCGAGTGCCGAGATATGTCCGACAGCTCCTGCATCATCTCGTCGGCACAGTGGCTCTCGAGCCGCCGGTCAATAACAAAGTCCGGGAATGTCATGAGTCTCTCCGTATCGACATGTATCGTTTAGAGGATAATTCCGGGAGAAAGCGCTCTTTTGTACTCAAGGTGTGGATTATTTATGCACCTGGTCAGGCTTTTCCGACCTCGGCTTTCTCCGCTCCGGGGGTTTGTGTCACAGAATACTCTACAAGAAAAAATGCAGCCTACACAAATAAAATGCTCCTCTATTTACTGATGACACCGCCAATGTCTCTACACTCTAGCACACACTCCAGCGGGTCGTAGTCATCCACCAGGCTCATCGCCATGCTGCTCACACTCTCGCGTAGAAAGTCTACAACGCTCACCAGCGACTCGCTGTCATCCTCAGCCTCAGAATGCAGACAGCTGGGAGATATCCACTCGTACTCCTCGAGAATCATCTTTTGCATTCTGCAAGGCCCATTGGCGGCATCGAGGTCAATCACTGGGTGGGCAAATGTCACCTTCTTAGGGCTCAGAGCCTCTTGCAACAGGCTCTCCTTTGGCGTGCTGGGCTTGGTAAAGGTGTCAAAGTCCAGCTTGATGGGTATGCCCTCGCCCTGGTCCGACAGCGACATGTCCGTGGAGCCCACCCTGGTGAAGATGGACTCACCAGACGACAAACTCAGGTTCAGCGTCGACCTTTTGTGGCACTTGGGCTCTGTGGCCCGGGGGTTCTCCGGAGTCTTGGGCTCCACTGAGCCCTTGGGAAACTGGAACTGCATCAGCATCCTAAACTGCTCGGCCTCATCCATGGGCTGCTTTCCAAGTGGTGAGCGCTCTCTTTATAACGAGCCACAAAGAGTAATCGTATTGATTCGTGAACTCTGTGCGCCTGCCTATGCTTAACCTTGCATGCCGGGTTCCAGCCAGTTCCTCCCGGAAGAGTCGCAAAGCTTTCAAAGCTTGCGATGGCTGTAGTGTTGCTGTGGATGAATTATGCTAGAGATCAATCAGGGCTTTAGTGGGGCCTCACTACGGCTATGGTGTGGCCTTCCCCAACACTATGCCTTTGCTGCTGCACTACTCCTAGCAGACCAGGGCCAGGGACCCTTTGTCGCCGCCCTGATCCAGCGTACCAAGCATAAGCACAAGGAGCAATTAGTGCGTGGCCAGAGGCCCATCCACCAATTGCTCCAGCCAAGCGTATGCCGAACCGCCTATCCTTATCTTTTTTTTCCTGTGGACAAGACTGTACCTAGATTGTGGCACAGAAAAGTGCATAGTGGTTCCAGAACCTTTTGTGGAACCCGCCATTACGATGCAAAGCAATGTGCTCTCTACATGAAACGTGACATTCACCCAATCTATTATATGCCAAACCCCAAGCTAGGGCAGCCCCTAAAAGTACACAACTCTATGTAGAAACACCTTCAACCGGTTTGACGTCTCCTCTCCATGTTTGGCAAAACCAACAAAAGAAACCAGGCTTATTGCTCGACATCATCATCACTCAGTATGTGTCTTAATTTTGAAAACCGTGAAATACCCAAAGTAATGAAAACAGAAACACTCAAAGCCCAATAGCAAGATAAAAAAAAAATTTGGCGTTCACCACGCCGATGCAAACATGTGAGAAAAGTGGGTAGTAAAAGCAAAATACGATAAACCATCACCACCAGTTGGAGGAGGAGGATGGGTTGCCGTAACCAGAGGAGGACGACTGGTACGACGAGAAGCCCGACGATCTGTTGCCGTAGCCCGAGGAGCCACCGTTGCCGTAACCGCCAAACGACTGGTTGGCATTGTAGCCCGGCTGGCGACGGAAGTCTCTAGTGTTTGAGCTTCTGCCACCGCGGCCGCCACGACCACCACCACGGCCAGACGAAAACTCTCTGGAGATGGTGTTGAGGAAGGCTGGAACCTCCTGGTTGGCCTCGGTCAGAATCTCGACAAGCTCCTTGACAACGTTCTTGTTGCCTCTGTTGAAGAAGGCAGTGGCGACACCCGTGTTACCGGCACGGCCGGTACGGCCAATTCTGTGCACGTAGTCGTCAATGTCCGAGGGCAGGTCGTAGTTGATAACGTGTGTCACGTTTGGAATGTCGAGACCTCTGGCAGCAACGGCCGTCGCCACGAGGATCGGAGCCTTACCCGTTCTAAAGTACTCGAGCGCACGCTCACGCTCAGACTGTGTACGGTCTCCATGGATCGAGGTTGCTGGGAAGCCCTCGTTGATCAAAAAGTCAGAGAGGGCATCAGCCAGTCTCTTTGTCTCGACAAAGACAAGCGTCAGGCCATTCTCATCGGCAGACAAAATGTCCAGCAGCACGGAGCGCTTCTCCTCCTCCTCCACGTAGAGCACCTTCTGCGTGATGTTCTCCGAGGTGGAACCAACCTTACCCACCGAGAGGAAGATGTAGTCCTTGAGGAAGTCACGTGCCAGCATCTGGATGTCTGCTGGGAAGGTGGCGGAGAACATGAGAGTCTGTCTCTCCTCAACTGGAGGCATGTCACATCCCTGGACAATGTGTCTGATCTGAGGCTCGAAACCCATGTCGAGCATTCTGTCAGCCTCATCCAGCACGAGGTACTTGATGTTTCTCAGCGAGATGCGCCCACGCTCCAGCAGGTCGTTGAGTCTTCCCGGAGTGGCCACCAAGAGGTCGCACCCACGCTCAATGTCTCTGAGCTGGGAGCCAATGTCGGCACCTCCGTACACCACGCAAGGTCTGACCCACGATCTGTAGGTGAACTTCTTGGCCTCGTCGTAGATCTGCGACACGAGCTCTCTCGTAGGAGCCAGCACAAGCGCAGTAGGGTACGCCTTTCTGCGGGAGAACTGGCCAGTGGCTTCAGGCACTGGCGAAGGCCCGTTGATGAACGACTGCGACAAGATCGGGAAGAGGAATCCACCAGTCTTACCGGAACCCGTCTGGGCACAAGCCATGAGGTCTCTGCCGGCAGCGACGATAGGCACAGAGTACTTCTGCACTGGGGTAGGCTTTGTGAAACGCGCCAGGTGGATGTTCTCGAGCAGCAGCGACTCGAGCGGTGGCGAGGTGAAGGTGGTGATTGGCTCCGGCACGTTGTCACCAGACGCCTCCACTGGGATGTCGTCGTAGTTGTCAAAGTTGATACCAGACGACTGGAACTTTGGGTCGTCCGCCTCGCCAAAGAGCTCCTTCTCCAGCGACTCGTTCTTGGCGGAAGGCACGTGCTTGCCATCGACAAACTTGCCCTGGTCGTTGCGGCGGCCGCCCCAGCCGGAGCCGCCACGGGCATTGCCACGGCCTCTGCGGCTCTGGCCGTAGCCAAAGCCGCGGTCGTAGCCGCCGCTGTTGTAACCGCCGCCGTTGCTGAAGCCGCCGTTGTTGAAGCCGCCGCTGCCCTGAGGACGCGATCTCGCGTGTGGTGGAACGTAGCCACGCGAGCGTGTGTCTCCGCTGATGTTGAGGTTCTCCATATCGTTTGCAAGGTTGGCCATTTTGGAATAATGGGTCAGTATACGTGTGGTGGCGAGGAAAAATTTTCGGCTGAGCCTTCGCGATTCGCGCCACGCCGCATGCGGTAATCCGGGGGCGCCAGGGGCTTCGCCAATTGGCGAAGCGGCAGCAGACAATGCCAGAGCCCTGGTCGGGCCACGGCCACTACAATGGCGAGTCCTTGGCTCCCTGTTGCTTGTCTTCGGTTTCTAATCTTGGTCTTGCTTTGTGTCATGCCTGTCTTGTGCTCGTCTCATCTAGTCTCCTCATCTTATCGCCTCATCTCATCTCATCTTTTCCCCTCATCCTATGCCCTCGTCTCTTATCTCATCGTCTTATCTCCTCATCTCATCTCATCTCATCTCCCCGTCTTATTGTCTCTCCTATCTGCTCAACTCGCCCTCTTAAGCCCTCACGCTCCGCCTGTAGAATCCCCTTTCTGTCCCGCAATATATAGCCGAACCTACCCCCTACTTACTCCCCACCATGTCGAAATCTCCAGAACTCAAGGAGGTGACCTCCTCAACCTCAGGAACTGACACTACAGTCTCAGCAGCATCAACATTCTCGAGGCCACAGTGGCTAGAGACCCTCATCAGGTCGTTTGACCGCGCAGACGAGACCCCCGACCTCGAGAACCAGGGCAGCGGTACTAACAACCTCGGGATGAAGGTACGACACGTGGCGATGATCGGAATGGCCAGCGGGTTGGGGACTGGTTTGCTTGTTGGCAACGGCGGGGCCTTAGCACTGGGCGGTCCTGCTGGGCTCCTTATAGCGTACGCAGTCATTGGGGTGATGCTCTTCTTCACCATGTCCGGTGCTGGCGAGCTCGCAGTGGCCTACTCCAGTGTAGCTGGCGGCTTCAACGCCTACACCAAGCAGCTAGTGGACCCCTCGCTGGCGTTCGCCACCTCGTGGCTCTACTGCATCAATTGGATGACTGTGCTGCCGCTGGAGATGGTGACAGCCACGATGACGATCCGGTACTGGACCAGCGCTGTCAACCCTGACGTGTTTGTGGCCATCTTCCTTGTGCTGGTGATGGTGTCCAACTTCATGGGCGCACGTGCCTATGCCGAGTGCGAGTTCTGGATGAACCTCGCCAAGGTGGTGATGATCTTTGTCTTCATAGTAGTGGGGATCGCCATCGACGCCGGCGCCGCGGGCCAGTACATCGGCTTCCAGTACTACAAGAGCCCTGGAGCCTTTGCCCACGGCTTCAAGGGCGTCTGTGCAGTCTTTGTGACGTCGGCCTTCTCCCTGGGGGGAACTGAGATTATGGCCCTCACTGCCGCGGACCAGCAGACTCCCAGCAGGGCCATCCCCAAGGCCATGAAGCAGCTGTTCTACCGGCTCGTCGTATTCTACTTCCTTTCAATCTTTGTGATGGGGCTCATTGTTCCCTACAACTCTGGCGAGCTCATGGGAAACCACTCTGGGGCGCCAGTGTCGCCGTTCGTCATTGGCGTCAGACACTTTGTGCCATGGCTCGGCCACATCATCAACGGCGTGATTCTCATTGCTCTGCTCTCCGTGGCCAACTCCGCTCTTTACACCTCTTCCAGAACACTGCTGTCCCTTTCCCAGCAGGGCTTTGCCCCCAAGTGGTTTGACTACACAGACACTCAGAACCGTCCCGCGAGAGCGATGATTGTCTCGTGTGTGCTGGGGCTCTTTAGCTTCATCGCCGCGTACGAGAAGCAGGAGCTCGTGTTTGTGTGGCTGCTGTCAATCTCCGGGCTGGCTGCTCTCTTCACCTGGGGCTCCATCAACGTCTCGCACCTCCGCTTCAGAAGGGCCCTCACTGTTCAGGGCCACTCCAGGGCAGAGCTCGCCTACAAGTCGCCCTTTGGCTCCTTTGGCAGCGTCGTGGCACTGCTGGTGATTGTCTTCATCATCGCAGTACAGGTGTGGACCTCTCTGTGGCCAATTGGCGGCTCGCTGGATGTGGTGAATTTTTTCCAGCAGTGTATGGGGCTCGTGACGATGCTCGTGCTCTACCTGGGCCACAAGCTGTGGACTCGGCAGTGGCGGGTGGTGATTCCAGCAGGCGAGATTGACATCAATGCCCACAGAAGCATCTTCTATATAGACGAGCTCAAGCAGGAGAAGATGGCCCGTAAAGAGGCTGTGAGGGCACTGCCGTGGCACAAAAGGGCGCTCGCGGTGCTCTGCTAATACTGTCTGATGGTCTTTTAAAATGCGCTGGTCCTTTCGATATCCCGGTATTTTGAAAGTGTGCTGGTCTTTTAATATATGCGAGTCTTTAGGATATATGCTAGGCTCCAGACACCTTTTGTGGAGCATTCGCTGCGCTTTTGTGGAGCATTCGCTGCGCTTTTGTGTAACATCCGCCAGTTCCTGGAACAGCTTGCCAGTTTTTGGAACAGCTTACCAGCTAGCCTATCAGCCTTTTTGGAGACTAGCACATCCATTCTAAATTACAAGGCCATCTACTCCTCTCTATCATGCTATCATCACTCATGCTACCGTGAGTCCGAGATCCTCAACGACGACAAGTCGAGTCCCTCGAACCGCGGATTGCGGGGGGCCATTGTCGGAGTCCCCACCTTGACTGGCGGAGTATCGATGCCCTGTCCCGGCGGCGGCACAAAGTACGTCGAGAGGTCTGTGTCGTCAATGTCCGCGGGGCTCTCGTTGGCCACCTCCTCGTCACTCAGCTCCTCCGCAAGGTCGTCCTCGGACTCAAAGCTGAACTTGGGCCTGCTGAGCTGGTGGCGCTCGTAATTGCGCTTGTTCTTCTCCGACAAGAGATGCACAAACGACTTTTGCTGCTCGCGGACGTTCCAGTTGAGGGTGCGGGAAACGCTCTCAAAGTACTCGGCGGAGGAGGACATCACCGTCGGGAAGGAGAAGGGCGAGGCGGAGATCGTGATGTAGTCGCCCTTGTGGAGCTCCACACGGGCCCTGCCGTCGAACGCTGCCCACGCCGTGGCTCTGCTACGCCGCGGCACCTTCACCTTCAGCACCATGCTGTCTGGCAGCAGAATCGGCCGGAACGAGAGCGTGTGCGGGCAGATGGGTGTCACGGAGATGGCATTGACGGAGGGGTGGACGAGGGAGCCTCCGGCACTCAGCGAGTAGGCGGTGGAGCCGGTGGGGGTCGCCACGATGAGCCCGTCAGCCTGCGCCACCGTCAGCAGCGAATTGTCCCCGTAGAGCTCCAGCATCGACACAAAGGGCGAGGGGCCCCTGTCGATGGTGAGCTCGTTGAGTGCCTGCTGCTCGCAGACGAGCGAGCCGTCTCTTTTGTGTACGCGGCACGAAAGCCTCATCCGCAAATTGGTGCGGACGCCCTTCTCCAGCACCGCCGCCAGCGAGTCCCTGAAGGAGCCGAACTCGAAGGTGGTGAGGAACCCCAACGACCCCAGCGAGAACGACATCACGGGCGGCACGTTGCGCTGGAAGAGCGACGACACGTATAGCACGGTGCCGTCTCCTCCCAGCGTGATGACGAGGTCCACCGTGTGGGACTTGTCCCTGATGAAGGCCCGGTCCCAGTACTTGAGCTGGCTCTGGGCCTTGGGCAGCTCTTTGGCGAGCCCGGGGGCGTTGAAACGCGCCGAGTGCTCGAGGTGGTGGTCCACGTAGACGGTGATCTCCTTATAGCGCGTCAGCAGCCACTCCGTCAGCTCTCTGGTGAGGTAGACAAGCGAGTTGTCACGGGCCTTGGTGACGATGAGCACGTGCCGGGCCTCGAGCTTGACGGTGGCCTTGGAGAGGTTCTTTGACAGGATCCGTACGCCGTGTGCCGTCTCAGCGAGCTTGACGTGCGATTTCGAGCTCTTGAGGTTGTCGGAGGAGTTGGAGAGCCGCCTCAGCATCTTGGCAGCGTCCTCCTCCGACCGCTGCGACTTGGACCGGTGCACTTTGGGCTTGGGCCGCTCATTCGCCATGGCGGGTCTCGTGGTGGATGTCAGCGATCTCCCCGCGCTAAGCGGATTTAGCGGGTGGCAGGCCCGCTGGCACATTAGTGGCACACATTAGTGGGGCCGCACTGTTAGTGGACCGCACTGGCAGTTTAGCGTCAGCATTGGTGGTACTTTGATGGGATCTCATAAGCACTTTAGCGGTGCATCGGTGGCTTTTAGTGGTACAGCAGTGGCTTTTAGTGGTGCATCGGTGGCTTTTAGTACACCAGTGGCTTTTAGTGGTACACCAGTGGCACTTTAGTGGCACCCTACTAACTGTTTAGTGTGCGCCTCACTAGCGTTTTAGTGGGGGCGCCTCACTAGCGTTTTAGTGGCACCCAGTAGCGCCTTAGTGGTAATTCAGTAGCGCCTTAGTAGTCCTTTAGTACTAATCTAGAGTTACACTAACAGTTTAGTGGCACCCCACTAACACTTAGTGGTGGTCTCTTAGTGGCACCCCACTAACACTTAGTGGTGGTCTCTTAGTGGCACCCCATTAACTGTTTAGTGGCATCTCACCAATACTTCAGTGGCACCCCACTAACACTTAGTGGCACCCCACGAACACTTAGTGGAACGGCAGCCTTTTAGTGGTGGCATCTAGTGGCACCCCACTAACACTTAGTGGCACCCCACTAACACTTAGTGGCACCCCACTAACACTTAGTGGCACCCCACTAACACTTGGTGGCACCTCACTAACGCTCTAGTGGTGGCATTTAGTGGCACCCACTAACGCTCTAGTGGTGGCATCTAGTGGCACCTCACGAACATTTAGTGGCACCCCACTAACTTGGTGGAATCACAAACAATCCCCCTACTGACACTACACCGCTAAACCGTCTTGTATCTAGGCCTCCTCTATACGGCAAGTCCAGCCCTTGCCATCCAGCAATGGCAGAGACGCTCCAAGACACCATCCGAGCTCGTTGCCCGCAATCTTCTTGGCCGTTCTCAGCTCTCTGTGCAATGGGATGTCGTAGCCCGTGTGCAGCAGCGCAACCTGGAACGACAGGTCCAGGCACCACTGTGGCTCCTCCTTGAGCTCCTTGATTGAGCCCTCAATCGCCGCTAAAGAGTCTGTCCATGTAGACTCGCCGTTGCACACAACCTTGGCGAGGTCGCTGAGCTCCCCCACAGTGAAGGACGATGGCATCCCCAATGGGTTGGTTCTGTCGTAAAAGTACGAAAACACAAACAAGTCGCTAGTCTCGTGGAAAGTCTGCACGAGCGATGGCTGGTGAACACCGTTGAAAGAGCACGGAGCCACACCACACTCGGCATCCTTCTTGAGAATCGCCTCCGCAAGGAAACGGCACTGTGCTCCCGAGGCCACTTCAGCGCCACGGAACGTGATGGTGTACTCGGACCCAGACTCCAGCTTCACAGAAACGTCCTCAGCCACCATCCCCGGTGGGATACACGGCGAAGTGAGCTCGCCCTTGGTACCAGTAAGCTTGCCATCCTTGAGGGCAGCCTCTACAAGCAGCGAGTTCACCTTGTTTCTGCCAGCCATGAGACCGTATCCCAGGTGCGAGAACTGGTAGAGCTCAAAGTCGCGGTTGCCAAAGGAGATGCTGTACTTGTGCTCGCCCTCAGCCATCGCCTCGCCCTCAGGGAAACTTGGCTCAAACACAATCTGTGTAGAGCCTCCACCGAGATCAAACACAGCGGCCGTTGGAGTCTTCTTGGCGGAGCCAATGTTGCCCAGCAGGTAGTTGGCGGTGATCCAGGCGTAGACGCCCTCGTCGTCGCCAGACATTATCGACACGCCATCGCCCTCCACCACGGCAAAGGGGTACGACTGCTCCAGGTGGTCTCTCACGGCAGCGAGGATGTTGGCAGCCTTCTCCTCACCCAGCAGGCGGAGCCCCGCAGTGGCCTTCACGGCAACAGGGGTACACTTTCTCACGTTGGCAGGCACAGCCTTGAGGGCAATCTCCATCAGAGGGTCCAGCGACTTGGCTGCACCCACCGTATCGGTGTCGAAGGACGAGAGCCCCGGCTTGAGCATCTCAAACGTCTCGGCAAGCAGCTTTGGCGGCGAGAAACACGTGTCAAACTCGTAGACGTGGACACGTGAGCCCGTGGACCCAGCGTCAATCATCACCACGAAGGAGGGGTCGCTGGAGCATCCGAGCCCAACAGCCTCCGCGTTGCCCTTGTTGTCCTCCACGGAGTCCACAACGTCGTCCTTGTCCGGGACGCCCTCGTACGCCTTGGTATCGTCCTTGATGGCGTTGACACCGCCCTTGAGCTCAGTGCCGCCCGGCTTGGGCGCGTGCTTGATTGGCGCCCCCTGGTCAACAGCCTTTGGGTCCTGGTCCTTGGCGTCCTGGGCATCGGCCGAGTCGTCCGCAAATTGTGGGAGCTCGTCCTCGTACTGCGGCGCCGTGTCCTGTGCAGGGTACTCCTGCGAAAAGTCGAGAGTCGACTTGGCCTTCTCCAGCGAGGAGGACACGTCCTTAGGAGCCGCCAGCAGGAACAGCGTGATGACGAAGATCGCCAGCGAGGCCACGATGAAGCGCGAGTTGCGCACCGAGATCATCGCCATGTTGGTGTTGGTGTTGATGTTAGCGGGCCCTTTATCCCGTCGCGAATTCCAACCTAACACCACTACACCACCCATCCAGACCCGATGTCCCGCAACTCCGACAAGGCCCGCACAGTGCTGGCCCGGTTCCAGCTCCAGCAGGCCGAGGCCCACGGGTACACGGACTACTCCTCGCAGCGGCCGCGGTCCGTCAAGGGCGTGGCGAGCCTCAAGGATGCGGAGAGCTGGCGCAAGCAGTGTATGCAGGACATCAGCTCCCGTCTCTACAGGATCAACGACCCTGACAAGTCTGACGGCGAGGTACGAGACCTGAATGACGAGCTCAACGCGCTGATGCGGGAGCGGCTGGCCTGGGAGCACCACATCAAGTTTCTGGGAGGGCCAGACTACGTGGGCAAGGAGAAGGTCAACGCCGTCGTGGTGAAGGGCCACCGCTACTACGGCCGGGCCAAGGAGCTCCCGGGGGTCAAGGAGTACCTACAGAGGCAGGAGCAGGAGGCCAAGAGCAGGCTGGAGAGCTCGGAGAGGGCCAAGACACAGTTGCAAAAATTGCAGGAGCTCGAGCAGAGAGCCGACATGCGCTACTACGGCTACCACGATGAGGTGGCCGAGCCCTCGCTAGCGGTGCCGGAGAGCGAGAGACAGCTCTTTGCCCTGGAGCCGGAGAAGCCCATAAAGGACCCGCTGCTCAAGTTTGAAAGAGGCGCCACCAAGAAGCGCACGAGGCAGCTGATGCAGGGGCAGTCAGCACAGCCAGTGGAGGTGCCAGATGAGGTACCGACCCTGAAGGAGGTTGAGGCCTTTCTCGTGGAGACGAGGCGCCGGGAGCTGGAAAAGGAACTAGCATAGCATATCTACAAGAGTCGTTTGTATGTACATGTGTAAGCCATCTATAACCTTAGGCGAATGCGTTTTCGAATATCCTCTAAATGCCTAATCGTCACCATTACTTACAGGCGCTAGCCAAGTAAGTAACAAGGTCGTTTCTGTCCTTCTCCTTCTTGAGACCACCGAACGCCATCTTGGTACCTGGAATGTACTTCTTTGGGTTCTCAAGGTAGTCCGACATGGTCTGCTCGTCCCACATAACAGCCTTCTTGATGTTGGCGTCAGTGTAGGAGTAGCCCTCGGCCTGGCCAGAGACACGGCCAAACACGCCGTGGAGGTTTGGACCAACCTTGTGTGGGCCACCAGCCTCGACAGTGTGGCACTGCAGGCATCTGGTCTTGAACAGGGTAGCACCCTTCTTCTCGGAACCCTTCTTGAATGGAGCTGGCATGTTTAGTGTTTAGTTGATGTCACTTGCGTTTAGCGGAAGCTGAGACCTTTATATGAATTTGCTTTTGACGTGAATGGCTGGAAAAAAAAGGCGCTCGGGGATTATGAACTGCGGCGCTCTGATTGGCTGCGGAGCCGGTAGGGGCACCGCGCGATAACGGCGCACGATGAGGCCTCCCAGTCCGCCTGCAAAGGCGGCCAGTCCAGTCGCCATGGCCTCCTTAGCATGAGGCCGCTTTTCCGCACGGATCCGGCCCCGCTGGCTGGGGGAATCGCCGCTCAGCGCCGAGATCGATATCTCCGAAGGGGATGCGGTAGGGGCACGCGCTGGGGGCATCGCACAGCGTAGGCTCGAGTAGCACTACTCGATCCGTCCAGAGATCTGGTGAAGGGCATCGGCGCTCTGGATAACGTTTAGCCCGCGATGCGCCCCCGGGCACGTGACCCGGCCTCGTTAGCCGAGTTTGCTCTCGGAGCTCCAGCGCCTTTTCCCCATATGGGGATTTACATTTTGTCGCGCTCATCGCATTCAACGTCATGGCACTCGGCAAGTGCACAGTTTGCGCTGAGGAACAGGCCAAGTACAAGTGTCCCAAGTGCGATGTGGAGTACTGCTCTCTGAAGTGCTACAAGTCTCCTAGCCATGTCCACAGTGAGGAGAAGCCCAAGGCTGAGGCGAAGCGGATCAACGTGACGGCCGCACAGGAGTCTCACAAGTACCAAGAGGTGTTTAGCGACGAGAAGATCCAGTACCTGCTACGGTTCAAGGCTCTCCGCATCCACCTACACTCAGTGTACGAGGTGCTCACAGACATGACTCTCACGCCGGACCGGAGAATGGAGCTGGCGAACGACAAGCTCAACAGGCTGAGGCTAGCGGGAGAGGAGGAGAATGAGCTGGTGGAGGAGTTCTGCGAGCACGTGACGGAATTGCTGGAGACGTGATAGGACTACGATGCTTTCCATGGTGGGTCCGATTTTGTGGTTATTTTTGTGGCGACTCCTTTTTGTGGTCTATACTATATATGCTCACAATGCGAGCTTTGGTCTGATCATGCCCTTGTGGCCCTTGACCTTGACCCTGAAGATGGCACCGCCAAGGTCCTCAGGGTTGAGGCCCAGCTTGTCAGGCTCGTCGAGGTGGAGGTTGGCGGTGGTGATGAAGAGCTCATCCATGTCCTTACCGCCAAACGAGCATGCAGACACTCTTGAGGCTGGAATGGCAATCTTCTCAACGAGCTTGCCCTCCTCGTCAAAGTGCGCCACGGTGCCGGTGCTCCAGACTGCAGTGAAGAGGTGGCCATCCTCTGTGAGGGTGTGCCCGTCTGGCTCTGGCGACGCCACGTCAGGGTAGAAGTTGCGGATATCGATGAAGGGTCTCTTGTTGACGAGCTCGCCATTCACGTAGTCAAGCTTGTAGATGATAAAGTCGAGCGACGAGGTCCACGTGACTGTCTTGCCGTCCTTGCTCCAATTGATGCCGTTGGAGATGAGCACGTTGGGCTGCGACACGGTAGTCTCTCCAGTAGCGGTGTCGATACGCAGGAGCTTGCCCTCGTCAATTGGGCCGTGCTCAAACGAGCCCATCACGCCCTGGAAGATGTACTTGCCGCTCGGGTCCGCGTTCCCGTCGTTGGATCTCAGCTTCTCGCCGTTAGGGTACATCCACTTGTACTCAAAGAGTCCCGTGCTAAAAGTGTACGACGCAATCCCGCTCTTGCCCCCGAGATAGACGACATCGTCGTTCTGGGTGAGGTAGATGACGCCAATGTACTCGTCAGGGATGGCGAACTCCTCGTGCGACGACAACACCGAGGCGGACTCCTCCGCGGAGTACTCCGCAGACGTCTGCGGGATCGTCACACGGTGGAACTTGCCGGCAATGATGTCGACCCATAGCAGAGTGCTGTTGGACGGGTTGTAGGTTGGGCCCTCGGAGAGTCTGCCGTGGAAGTTGACAAATGGCTGCATTGTTGTTGTGTGGTGTAGTGTAGAGAGTTTCGAAAAGCGCTGAGATTATCGGGGCGTTATCGGCGAGTGCATCCAATGCATCCGCCACCACTCACTAGCCGAGAGAGACCCACTAAGCTAAACCGCACTAGAACTCTTGATCAAGAGTCCTGATAAGGCCAAGGCCAGGTGTGTGGATGGGGCCACGGCTGGACTTGGCTACTCCTGGGCACTCATTTCGTCCCAAAGCCTAGTGGGCCCAATCAATAAGACCTAAGGACCAGACCTAAGGACCAGACCTAAGGACCAGACCAAGGGACCAGACCAAGGGACCAGACCAAGGGACCAGACCTAAGGACCAGACCTAAGGACCAGACCAAAGCATCAGAGACTACACGCCCGTTATCGTAGAGGGTAGTGACGCAGTCTCGTTGTGCATAGCCACAATCGGTCTCTGGGTATAAATTCTGTTCAGGGATATTATTATTGGGCGGAGATCCTGCAGCGTGCTCTAAAGTGCGACAGTCTCAGAAGTGTCCAGGATGGTACAGAAGGCTCGTGAGTCGTGATTGGCAATTATGTCATTTAGTACCCACTGTGTGCGAGGGTGAGGTGAAACGGGCTGTTCGGCCTCGGCACCTGAAGCACGAGATGGTGGGCCACGCGGCTGTGGCGAGGCCGTAGGCTGTGGACCCCCCACACAATCACCAGGCTGCAAGGCCAATTGGTTTACGGAGTGGGTGGATCCTGATCCAACAAAGGCCGTTTCTTTTTCGCACAGCTTGCTCTTCTAGCCAGCTTCCTACCACGCCGAATTGGGCCGCTCCCGCACCTGCCAAACACTGGCTGCGTGAAAATTGCCCGAGCCTGGACTAGATTTCGTAGCTGGCGGTGGGCTGGGGTGCCGGTAGCAACTCCCTGTGCACCTCACCATCGGTGTCCAGATCCCGCCCCGGCTCCCGGTGTGTCCGCCCTGTTGTTGCGTTACCATCAGCATTCCCCAGCCAAGCGTAGGCGCTGGAAATGACCCGAGAGGATGGGACGCACATTGCAACTTCCGCAGAGGTGGTGAGACAGCTCCTGAGTCAGATCGGGAAAGCTGTGGCAGCCACTACGCCACCACAGTGGGACCGGAGCCATGCCCGTGGTGATCTCACGATGGCATCACCCTTGTTGTGACATCGTGGGCTTGGGGGCCCACTGTGCTCTTGTGGAATGAGCAAACGGGTCCCCGCAGTAACCTAAAAGAAATGGCCTTCATTTATGTCCCGGCTAACAGCGCGGCGCCAACTGTGAAACACCAGTGGCACACGCCCCGTGTGTGCTAGCGGGCCGGGACAAGCTCTGTGCTACAGTATTGGACCCGGCCAGTGCCAGGAGCGCCATCTGGCTGCACTCTCCCGCTTGCTACGGCCAATTAGAGGGGGGCATCCCCCTATTCGACCCATGCGGATGCGCGGGCGTGCCCGCACCGCCTCGCGCGAGTGGCTTCTCCTTGTAAATTACAACTGCAGGCGTAGACTCCATCATCGGTGCAGATTCACACAGAGATGGGGCTCCAGGTATATAGGCCTGGAGGCCTGGCATTCTGGCCCCCACTACCATCCCAGCCAACCAACACCGCCGCTTGAAGAGACACGCGGGCAAGAGCTGGCCGCACGGGGACCAAAGATCATCAAGAAAGCCACACACCATGGACTCGTTCGTCTCGGCCGAGTTTGCACGCCTCGCCTGGTTGATGTGCCGGCCGTCACGAGGGTATGCCAAGTTTGAGAGGGAGATGACGTCCCTCATAGCCACAACAAGGCTCAGTAACCTCACACTGGTACATGCGCTCTACTACCTGGAACAGCTGGCGCCGCCAATCAAGGCGCCAGAGCTCTTTGAGACTCTAGTGGTGCTCATGATGGTTGCCAACAAGACCAACGACGACTCGAGCTACACTATGAAGACATGGGACAACCTCACCCCGCTCACGATCCCACAGCTAAGGGCCAAGGAGTTGTACGTGCTCAAGACACTCGGCTACAACGTTTTCCTCAAGTCGGAGCAGTACGTTTCATTCTGCCAGCGGCTACGGCACCTTGCGGGTATCACGGTGGATCCTTTATACACACCGCCGCCTCTTGTGCCGTCGCTGCCGCTGGAGAGATCGCCGTTCCAGGGCGTGCCGCTAACTCCAACTACGCCTGGTCTAAAGCGTACTCTGGAGATGGAGGCGTACCCTGCTAAAAGAGCTCGCACTCAGCCTGTGATGCTCACACCAAAAGGCCCGGTGGACCACGAGCACTGCGCTTGCTGCTGCCTCACCAACATGACCAACAATTATCACGCCATGCGTGTCAAGCTATGATTACGAGAAATGATTACGATTGCATCCTTTGGCCGTAGAAATAAGTTTTAGAGACTTTTTCTTCCCCCGGTAATAAATGCTGCAGAGTGCGTTTTAGCTCGGACGCACTTTATGGTTTAAAGCCACTTTCCAGAAAAGCCCTGTCGGAAGTGTGGGCAACCTTATTCCCGCTCGGGGATGAATAAACTGGAGCTCCACTGCCAATTTGGCACTCGGGGGCGTTCCCCCAGCCCTTAGCAGGGTGCTCTATGAGGATTTTGGCGGTGTCCGGGTGCACCCGCCCGAGATGTGCGGGTGTCCCTTCCCTCGATAACGTCAACGGCAGATCCTGGAGATTGGTACATACATCTTACACCTGCACGCTCGTTCTAGGCATTCTGCTACTCTTTAATTGCATTACGATACTCTGCATACATACCTCATGACATGGAGCTACGGCGGGCGGTACTGGAGGCGCTGACGATACCGAGCCGAGTCGAGGGCCCCAGCATAGTGTCTGAGCCCGCGGGGGATGCCTCGATGCTCTCGTGTGGGTGTGTGGTGTCTGAGAAGCTGGCGATGGTGGTGATGAGGCCCGACCGCACGCTGGAGTGTCCCCTGTGTCACGTGAGTGCGACTCTGGGCTACCCCATAGAGCCCCTCAGGAGGCTTTACACGAGCTTGGAATTGGAGGAGAATGAGCTTTCGCCAACAGCCTCCACCAATGCCTCGGGGAAAAAGGACTCGCTGCTCTCGCTGTTCTACTCGATCGCCAACGACATCCCACAGCTGGAGATTGCGGACAAGGGTGAAAAGCAGCTTGCCACCGTACAGGAGTATGAGAGCGAGAATGGGCCGGAAAGTGATAGGGGGCTCGAGAGTTTCAAAAAGTCCTTCACGTCGTCGTCGTCCAACACGGTGATGGCCCCGGAGACCCCTTACCAGCAGCACAAGGAGTACCTCTTTGTCAAGTGCTTCCCGATGTACAGAAGGCACTTCCAGTTTGGCACGCACTCCAAGTTTCTGCGGGCCAAGTCCAAGACGTTTATCCAGTGTAAGATCTCGCCCTCGTGCAAGTACTTTGTGCTGCTGGCCACCAAGAAGTGGGAAGTGTACGAGATCAACACGGACTCGGCCAAGGCGCCGTCGCTCTTCTGCTGTGGCAAGTCCAGCGGCGAGTTTGGACCCTCGTTCGAGAACTTGGACAAGCCCCCGATGAACGAGATCCGAAGCGGTAACATCAACACGCCCGACTTTCTCAAGAAGCTCGCCGACTGGGAGCACCTCTACTGCTCGATCTCGGACTCACTGCTTGTCATCACAGGCACCAATGGGCTGCTCCGGGTGTACGATCTGACTCTCAAGGGCCGGCCCATCTACCTCTACTCGTCCAACTTCCCGATCCGGTGTATTGCCGTCTCGCCAAACTCACAGCTCATCGCCTACGGCATTACGGGCAAGGACCGGCTCACGGGAACAGAGCAGGCGCTCGTGGTGATGCACAAGCTGCTCTTTGACGGCGACATGCTCTTCCGGGTCGACCCTGTGACTGTGACCTTCCCCTACAGAGACCCCATCAACACCGTCTCCTTCTCCTCAGACTCGTGCTACATGTCGTGCTCAACAGCACTCGAGTCGCGGTTCCTCACCGTGCTGGTGAAGGACGCCGACAGGCCCAAGCTGGTGATGAAGTCGATGCGGTCGCTCGACACCTCGCTGGAGAGCGAGGGCATCACCGACATCAAGATGTTTGACAATGGGAGGTACATGTGCATCACGTCTGTGGCGTTTGGTGCGCCGCCCATCATTGTCGACAACAACATTGCACAGGCGAATGGGCTCGAGACTGTGGCACAGCCAAGGCTCCTGCTCAAGCTCGACGAGGTTGGCACGGCGATCCACGGGTGTGCCGTCTCGCCTCGCAACGACTCTGTGGCGCTGCTTGATAGAAACGGCACCATCTACCTCGTGTCGATGACTCAGCGCATGGACAAGGAGCAGAGACGCGTCTACATAGCGGGCCAGGTGTCGCACGCCTTCCGTGCGAGGGAGGCGGCGTCTGTGGTGTTTAGCCGGGACGGCCACCGGCTCTACGCGGTGGACCGCAAGGGAGTGTTGTACGTGGAGGACTTTGCCGCGGGAACTCCGCAGAACCCGGACATCACGAGGTGTAAGCCGCTGGTGAGGGACTAGAAGTAATGAGGCTAATGGTAGTGGGTGTAGCAGTAGCAGTAGCAGTAGCTAGTAGCTAGTAGCTAGTAGCTAGTGGCTTTTTTGTGGCTAGTAGCTTTTTTTTGGGTTGTGATTTTTGGCTTGTGATTTTCGGCTTGCAGTTACACAAAAGGGGCAGCTACACCGCTATTACAACGTCAGTATTGAGTAGACAGCCGGGCTGTATCCGTGTCAAACGGAGAAGTGAATCGAGGTTGGCGACATCACTCAAGCAGGTTGGAGATGTTCATCACGCCCTTCTCGGGTTTGGCAAAGGCCGGGTTCGACGGCAGCGCCGAGGGCGGCGGCAGCTTGCCCGTCTCCTTGAAGGAAAAGTCGTTGAAGACGGGCTTCTCGGGCTTCTCGGGCTTCTCCGTCATCGTCATGTGCAGCGGCACGATGCCCGAGGTGGAGCCTCTCTGCGACTGGATGCTTGGCGAGAGGTAGGCGGACGAGAGCGAGTTCTGGCGCTTGGAATGGCCCATCGGGTTCGGGAAGAGCTCATGGGCCATCGACGACCGCCGCGAGTTGCCCTGGGAGTTGTACTCGAGCGAGATGGAGCTGTTACGGGACGACCCGCCCCGGGAGAAGGGAGACGACGACCCGCCAGTGGAGGTGAGGATCGTCTGTGCCGAGTGCCTTCTCGGCAGGTGCTGCTCCTCCAGGAAGCGCTTCACGCCAGCCTGCTGTGTAAAGACGTCCTCGCTGATGCTGGAGGATCTCGAAGGGTTTAGTGGCGGCAGCATCTGGTGGGGCAGCGGGTGGTTGGGCGGGAGCTGGATGTGCGGTTGGTGAGGTGGCTGGAGCTGGTGCTGGGGAGGCGGAGGGTGCTGGTGCTGGAAGATGGCGGTGTTGAAGGAGGGCAGCTGGTGCGGCAGCTGGAGAGGCAGCTGGAGAGGCATCTGGAGCTGGTGTAGCGGCTGGTGCTCCTCCACGGCACTCACCCGGCGCCGCCGATTGGTGCCGCCGTTCCACCAGTTCTTGATGGCGTTGTCCGAGCGGCCGTTGAGGTGCCGGGCAATCTCTGCCCACCGCTTGCCGTGCTTGGCCACGAGCTCCTCAATGAGCTGGCCCTCCTCCGGGGTTATCGGGTTGCGGTTGAGCGTGGGCTTGAGGTTCTGGTGGTAGCGCTCCCGGCACTGCTTGGGCGTTCTCGACACGAGCGACTGCGAGATCCGGACCCAGTTGGTGGGGCCGTACAGGCTGATCGACTCCATCAGCCTTCTGTCCTCCTGTGGTGACCAGGGCCCCCGGCGCAGCGTTTGCGACGAGGCCGACGGCGCCACAGAGTCCACTTTGATCACCTCGCCGTCCGAGCCCAGCGCTATCCGCTCTGACATCGTAGCTATGGTTGGTGGTGGCTATGCGGCGGGTGTGCTGAGGGTGTTTGCGGGCTGGTGTTGGTAGTGGTTGGCGGTGAAATTGTTGTGAAAGCCGAACCCGATACGCGGCGATATCCAACCGCCATGGCATATTATTGCAATTTCCACCACTACACCACCGGCCTTGCGGCGCACCCGGAAAAAGGCGGCCCACTAATTAGTGGGTTGCGCTACTGGGGCCGCACTGGCGCTGGCGCTGTGGCCGTACTGGGGCCGTACTGGGGCCCCTGCTAAAATTAGGGACCCACTCCCCGCGCGGCGGGCCCACGGCGCTACCGCCGTTTAAGCCGTTGGGCTAGCGGGTGGTGGGAATACCGCAATTTTCCCACGGGATACTACTACAAGTACAAGTTCCATCCATGCCGTGCTATTACCCGTATCCAGATACTGGCATCACTTGCCCAAGGAGCTCCACTGCAGGTTGTATCTCCCCTCTGGCACCTCGTAGTTTTCAATCAGCTGCAGCACCTCCTCAGCAGTGGTGCCCACCTTGATGATGTCGCCATTCTTCTCGCTGATAAAGCCTGCGGCAATCGAGCTTCTCACAAACTCCAGCAGCCCGTCGTAGAAGCCGTTCATGTTGTAAAAGACAATTGGCTTGGAGTGGATCCCCAGCTGCGACCACGTAATCACCTCCATCACCTCCTCCAGCGTGCCGTACCCACCAGGAAGAGCGACAAACGCATTCGCCTCCTCGCCCATCATCCGCTTTCTCGTGTGCATGTCTGGCACAATCGTCGTCTTGCCGTACTCGTTGGAGATTGGTGTCGAACCCTTGTGGTTGTCGACAGACTCCTTGAGCCCCTCGTTCCACTTCTCAACATCGTCGTCTCTCTCCTTGGACACAAGAGCGTCTGGAATGATCCCGTGGACGTACGCATTGTTGCTGTGGACAGCCTTGGCCACGGCTCCCATCAGTCCAGTGGTGCCGCCTCCGTAGACGAGCCCCCAGTTCTTCTTCGCCATCAGTCTTCCAAGCTCAGCTGCTGACTCAGCGTACTTCGAGTCGTTGCCGAAGGACGATCCGCAGAAAACACACACAACTTTGTCGATGGCCATGGTCATATTATACTCTATTCTGGCTTCTGATCGATTCAAAGAAGCAAATCAATGCCTTATATAGTGTGGGGCCAATCGCTTATCGGTTCGCGGCCGCCGCGAATTCGCGACTCGGCGATGAGCGCCAAATCCGAGCACCAGGGGGGGGCCCGCCGGCTGGGACCCGTGTGCCGCCGGCTCGGCCGGTCCGAGACGATACACTTTGATAGATATGGCGTATACGTATCGCTTGCGTAAATCGATGAGCACCGGCTGTCTGTACGGGATGCCCCGCAATCCGTCGGGCTGCATAAATCACCACCGGTTGGGAATTCAGGGGGGCTAAACAAGTTAGGGCTACAACACCACCAGATCTACAATTGCTCTATACCACTCAATTCGTTCAATTGCTCAATCGGAAAACTCCTCCTCCTCAGGAACGTACGGTGGAGGCTTGAAGAACTCCTGGTCCACCTCAACGGCCTTCTTGAATGCCTCTCTATCGCTCGCAAACTCGTACAAGTATTCTAGCTCCAGATCGTGCACCTGTCTCCCCAGCACGATAAGCGAGTGCAATGGCCCACCGGCATCGTACTCGGCAAGCTCCTTCAACGTGGCGGCCTTGAAGCTCTGTGTAGGTGCTCCCAAACGGGACACCGCTACAGCGGGCGTGTCTGGTGTGTAGCACTGCTCCCCACGCTTCTCCTCAATCTCCAGCAACTGCTGAGCAGCAGTGGCGATGTCCATGTACCGAGGAGGCTCATATATGAGTCTTCCTCTGGCCATGTTCTCGATGCTCTGCTCCTTCACCTTGATATCAAGAAGCACTAATGTGTGAAGCCCGATTCTGCGGTTCTCCAAAATCTTGTTGTAGAATGAGTCTGGGCGCCAGTTGTCGGTGAAGAACACAAGAGACACAGTCTGTCCAAACTGGTAGAGCTGGAGTCCACAGGCACCGACGGCGTTCATCACCGAGGCGTTGTGTATCGACTCCACCTTGATTCCAAGCTCTCTGGCGCGGATGATGAGATCTGTGTGTGTAGTGGCACCGAAAACGTCACCCACCACGAGGAAGGCAATGTCGTCTTCCTCAGCACCGGCAAGGATGTCGTCAGATCCGCTCTCCACAAGCTCACGGTCTGCGAGAATCACCTCACGGCCATAGAACTTCTCGAGCGACTCCTTGTCAGCAGCCATCAGGATCGACGTGTAAGCCTCGAGATAGACACGCTTGCATCTCTTGACAATCTCAAGACCACGAACAGTGATGTCCGTCTCGTAGGACAGGCCCAAGCCAATAAGGTAGAGCATTACGGGGTCTTGATACTCATCACCAAATTTTTCCCTAGTGGAGAGCCGGCGGTATGCGCACACCAGAAATAGCGGTCGGGGCACTAGCAGGCATCATCACAGCCTCCAAAGGTTGGCATCAAAGGCATTGATGGCTTGCCATGAAGCCTGAAACACAAAGAAAGTGGGGAGGCAGGGCCGCTTACTTGTCGCCAATCGTGATATTCCTCCTCATATGTTACGGCTCATGGGTCTTTGCCTACTACGTGTGTTGGCACGGGATACGACCGCACTCCATAGCAACGGCAAGAGGACTCGTGGCTGGTGAAGTCTTGCTCGCAGCACTCATCATAGCCACCTACATCCAGATTGTGGTACTGGGTCCAGGGAGACAACCTCATCTGCCCTTTTACAAACTGGTACCAGACCCAGAGGAAAAATACCCCAGCATCCCTCCTCCCAGAGTGTTTTCCTGTGATGAACAGGGGTACCCCATCTACTGTACCAATTGCCAAAGTATCAAGGCTGAGAGGTCGCACCACTCGTCTCGAGATGGATACTGTGTCCCGAGGATGGACCATTACTGTACATTCTTGAACGCAGTCATCGGGAAGAGGAACTTCAGACTCTTTGTGCAGTTTCTGTTTTGGTTCTGGTCTTACTTCCTCTACGTGATTGTCAGTACAGCAGCATACACGCGTAGGATGGAGAGTGTGAATCCCAACATCATTGTGCTATACATTCTGTGTGGTGTCTGGTTCCTCACTCTTTCAGCCATGTTATTGCAGTACCTCTACTTTATATACCGGAATGAGGCTGCCATTGAAGATCTGGAGCAGAGAAGGTCACGCAGGGAGGGTAAGCTCATCGACAAGTATTACAGTGTCACAGTTGAAGACACGAGGTACATCCTCAGGGTCAACCCTTTCCAGGAGCGAGTCTTCGATAAGGGGCTAAGGGACAATTGGATTGAGTGTATGGGATCGAACCCAGTGCTTTGGATCGTGCCCTTTGGCACACATACGCAAACTTATAACGAGAGCCAGGACACTTACGAAGGTATCATGGGGGACTATGGCGAAAAAGTCAGTGACCGGTGGCTCAAAAGAGCACTAGCCAAGATTGCAGGGGCTGAATTCGTCACCTCATCCAAGCTTCCATGAATAATGACACCAAAATGTTGAGCGTAGTTATTTAGTTGAGGCTCGCCCAAGCGAGGGGCGTGTGCCCCTACCGCCAAAATTGTGCTGACACAAACTCGCACATAGCCCTCACTAGTCCATAATGGCTTCCGAAACCTCTCCGCTTCTGGACCCTGAATACGAGGTTGTGGGCTACCGACTAGGTCGGCGATTCAAGCGCAAGGTCACCTCGTTTGTCTGCGCCTTCCTGTTTGCCTCCGCAATAGTGCTAAGCGGCATCTTCGGCGCAAGATATGTCTCGAGATGGACATCACAACATGGGCAGGAGATGGTGGAACAGTCTGTGCAGTTTGATGTACATAATGTCTCACTAGAGAGTGTTACTACGAGCAGTATCAAAGTGAGGGTACGGGGCTCAGCGCATGTGGATTACGATAACATTGAAGATCGCTACATGAAGGATATCATCAAGGCCGGGAGCGGCATCATAAGAACGGCCAGAATCAAGCCAGAGTCAGTGCTGCTAGATATCGATGTTGGCGAGATTGTTAATGTGGGCACTGTGGAGGTGCCGGGCATGGTTGTCAACATTGCACACCTCTCGTCATCACCAGTTGACACTATTGTCACAGTGCACCCAGACACCTCGAAGCTCTTTGGACTCGTGAAGCGGGTCCTGACACATCCAGAGGAGGCTCTGAAGGTGAGGGGATCCACCATCGTGGGTATCTCCTTCCTGGGAGTCACTGTGGGCCGCTTCCCTATAAACTTTGAGGAGCTCATCAACACCAAGGAGTACCTGCCTCAGGTGGCTATTTCGCCGCCGTCGATGGACTCGGACATGGTATCTTTCAAAGTTTCAGTGATGAGTGCCTTTGGAATGCCATTCGAAGTTCCAGAACTCCACTGGAGTGTCTCAGTGGCTGACTGCGAGGGCAGCTTGGAGCTCCCAGTTGCCGGTGCCATCACTGACCGCTTCCAAGTGTCTGAAGATGTTTCAGTAGGAGTTTCAGCCTCAATATCGCTGGATCAACTAACAAAGGAGTGCCACAATGGCTCGACACCTCTCAAACGGCTTGTCTCTGCTTACATGGACCGCTCAGTACCGGTCCGCATCCGCAACGTTGGTGGATCACCGGAATGGCCTGAGGCATTCAACGAGATGATTGAGAAGAGCTCCATCGACTACGAGCTGCACACCAACGCCTCCTACAACTCTTCGGTGTCCAATCTGGGATTTTCGTTCCTGGATGGCGATCTTTCCCAACCAGTGGTGAGTGGACAGGTGGACGTGTACGCTGAACTACCTATGGCTCTGGATGTGGATGTGAGCCGTGTGAAGGGCGTTCCTAACCTGTACCATCATGGAAACTTATTTGGGGAGATTGAGATGGGCAAGTGGCACTCGTGCCAAACGGAGATCCGGGACCAGTACGTCCATGTGGTACTCGTACTGGAAAATGAGCCTGTGGTGATTACGGACGGCGCAGTCTTCTCCAACGTGGTGAATGAGCTTCTCATGGGAGGCACCAATGTGCTAGTAGTTGCGGACTTGGACGCTACAGTGGCGACGCCCATGGGTGAGTTTGAAGTGGATGGGATCCACGTGGAGCGGGACATGACTTTATGAATGCTGATGACTGAGTTTACAGGGCTAATTGGTAGAGCATTGGCTATGTAGTGGTCTGAATCTATGTATTGGGTGTATCAGCAGAGGCTTACCCACTATGCGATCAACCTGGAGGAAGCTCGCTAACGTCCATGGCCTCCTTCTCGAGGGTGGCCTCCTCCTGGGCTCCAGCGAGCGGAGTTCTTGGGAGTGCCATCATACCGGATCTCGCAGACTCGAGGATACCGAACGGTCTCAGCAAGGCCAGGAAAGAGGAGATTCTGGAAGGCTTAGCGCTGAGCTCCACAACGCACGATCTCTCAGAGATGTCGACAATCTTACCGCCAAACTGCTCGACAATCTGCTGCACTGCGCTCATGTACTGGTGCTTGAGTCTGATGATCTCGGAGGCTGTCATGTTCTTTGGGTGGTGTGGAGAGCCGGAGATGGCCTCGTCCACAACGATGTCGCTGTGGTGCTTGAGCAAGTCCTCAAAGTACTCTGGACCCATGAGCGAGATTCTCACGAGCAAAAGCTCTCTCTTGATGGTCTCAGCGTTGGTGTAGTCGAGCACTGCGTACACGGGGACGAGTCCCTCGATCTGTCTTCTCGCCTGCTCAATCACAGCGTCCTTCTCCTTGAGGACGATGGTCATTCTGGAGAGGTCCTTCACCTCCGTGTTGGACACAACGAGCGAGTCGATGTTGAAGCCACGGGCAGCGAGAGTACCGGAGACGAGAGAAAGCACACCTGGCTCGTTCTGGACAAGGCAGTTGAGCACGTGCTGCTTGACAGGCACTCTGACATCCTTCGGAGCCTCGTAGAGGATCGAGGCCACGGCTCCCTCAGCAGTCCATTTTGGAGCGTCGAGAGGAGGCAGCGGCAGACGCTGCTTGTTCTTAAGCTTGTAGGCAAGAGCAGAGGTCGAGGAGGAGCTGAACCTGAGTCCAGTTCTGATTCTAAACATCGCCGATGGTAGTTGGACAAGTCAGGTGTGGAGGTGAAAAATCGCGATCGCACCGGGGTGAGTCATCTGGGCTGGCCCTACTACAGGCCCTTATATATGGCTTAGGCATCTGGGGTCCCGGACTAGTGCAGATGTGCAATCTCTCCCGGTTCCACAGCGTTATCCGCCCAGGGCCCGCCGATGCGGCCTCGGTGGGTATTCTCGGTTGGCGGCGGAAAAGCCGCAGTGCGATCTTGATCGGGATGCACTATGAGCCATAAAGGCGTAGGCCCCATCTGTGGGGCAAAGCCATGAAACGGTAACCTTTAGGGCGAAATGTCTACGGGAGGCCACATACCTATGAATCTCCAAAGCTGTTGACACTAAATCCCCGGGTTGAGCACCAAGGCAGACCTCTAAGCCCACAAGAGGCAAGCCCGCAGCCGCTAAAATCTTTTAAAGACCCCAATTGGGTTCCAACCCAGGGCCTAAGCCTAATTGGATCCAGCCTAGCGGTGTCCAGCGGTGACTGGCTGGTGGCCCAGCTGGTGGCCTGGACCTCTTTGGTCTTGTTGATGTGCGCGAACACTAGATGCCATCTTAGGCTATAGAGACACAACACCCATTGGATGCTGGCCTCGGTGGCGATTCTCGATGCAGAGGCGTCGCTACTTATAGCCCGTACCTACACAGAGGACATTGTGCCCTACGATGAGATGGTGGCCTCTTTCAAGCGGCTCGTACGAGAAACCACGAGCCCGATACTGTCACAGGATGGCATACACTACGTCTACATAAGGAGCAGCAACATCATACTGCTGGCTACAACATACCACCACCACACCAACGTCATGACAGCAGTGACGTTTCTCTACAAGTTCCAGGGGATCCTCGCGAGCTACTTCAAGCAGGAGCTGACACGCGACCTCGTCGTGGACAACTTCAACCTCGTGTATGAGCTGCTGGATGAGGTGATGGACTTTGGCATTCCGCAATTGACAGACACACAGATCCTCGGCGACGTCATAAAGCTCGAGGTGAACGAGAGCCAGGAGTCGGACGAGATCAACTCGTCGATTCTCAAGACAACAACAAATGCCATCTCGTGGAGACCTACAGGTATTTTCTACAAGAAGAACGAGTTCTTTGTGGATGTTACAGAGAGAATCGCCCTCACAGTGAACCCTGATGGCCGCGTTGTACGGCACGAGATCCACGGAGCCATAGACATCAAGTGCTACCTCTCTGGTATGCCTACGCTCAAGCTGGGACTCAACAAGCTGGTGAGCGACGACAAGGAGAAGTTCTTCTCCAAGCTGCATCTCCACCAATGTGTGGAGCTCCCGAGGTTCAACTCGGACCATATGATCTCGTTTGTGCCTCCCGACGGCAAGTTTGAGCTTTGTAACTACTCTTTGACGATTCGGTCGAAGCCTCTTCTGGAGATCACAGAGCACGACTTCCAGGTGGACGGAGACAAGCTACAGATCAAGGTGACGATACACACAAACTTCAAGATGCGGGCCTTCTTCCAGGAGCTCACAGTCAAGATTCCTGTGGATCTGGAAAAGTATGACGTTGACTTTGAGGAGACGCCCAAGTTCAAGACACGCATCGGCAAAGTGAGTTACAAGTTTGACGAGAATGTGATACTGTGGAGGATGGAGTCACTGGGTGGCGATCGCACCTTTAGCATGATGAGTCTGTTTAAACTCGTTTCGGGCGAGAAGGAGAAGCCAGTACTGCAAATGGACCCTCCACCCAAGGTGGTGAAGCCGCAGTTTGACAAAATCAAAAAGACAGTGGACGAGGATGACGACATTGAGGTACGAAATGCCAAAAACATTGTGGTGGAGTTTGAGCTGCCAGATATCACGCTGAGTGCACTCAAAGTGGACTACCTCAAGATCGAGGAGGAGACGCTCAACTACACCTCGTTCCCGTGGGTCCGCTACAAGACGGTCAACGACGAGTACGTATACAGGCTAGGATAGGCATAGGGATATTCTGAATGTAGTTTAGATGCCTAGGTCCTCCTTCAGTGCGGCAATCAGGCTGTGTCTCTTCACCACCATCTCCCGCTCAGTCCCGTACTTCTCCTCCCAGTCCCGCAAGAGCCCTTTGTTCACATCCAGCAGGCCCAGTCTCACCTTCTCAAAGAGCTCGTTCTTGAAGTCTGAGACGAGCTTGAGCCAGCCCTTGGAGATGTTGTTGAAGCCGATAACGAACCCTAGTGAGGCAAGACCAGCCATCGAGTAAAGTGAAAAGTCGTAGACGATATATCCAGGTATCGAGAGAAGCAGTAGTGGCATCTGGACACCCACGAAGTTGGTCATCAGCAGCTTCACAGCCTTGTTTTGCAACTCCACCAGATCGTTCTGGATAATTTCTCTTTTGAGAGTGGTGAGCGCGTTCTGCTCGAGCCCCTCCAAATTTTCAAAGATTGGTGTCTGAAAACTAGTGAAGGAGTCTATCTGGCCCTTAACGTAGGAGTAGTTCCTCAGAGAGTCGTTGAGCATACCCTGGTGCAGCATTTGTGCCATAATCTCCTGGACATCGTCCACTCTGGTGTAGAGTCTCCACCAGGGCAGCTCGCGCTTCTCGTAGGCTGAAACGTATTGCTTGAAGTTGTTCTGGAACTCACGATGCGATGCCTCATCCCACGAAGCAATGTGGCGGCGAATCATCTCGTCACGTGCCTTGAGGTCCTCCAGCGTGAGCGAGTAGAGCTCGTTCTGCTCCTTGAGGTTCCGCAAAACGCTCTCGTACAACTTCTGGATCACAACGTCTGGGTCCGTGATCTTGGCAAGCTGCTCTGTAAAGGAGCGCATCTGGGACTTTTCATACAACTCCATATAGACTGGTGCGTTCTGTGGAGACTCAATTAGCAGCGAGACAGCCTTGAACGCCAGCTCTGAGTCTATCTGCTTCTCACTAAGCACTCCCGAGACATCGGAGACTGGGTAAACGGGCCATTTGGAGGCACTCACTGGGGTGTCCCCAAAAGATATATACAGGTGGCATCCGTCCTCGGCAACCTCCTCGAGCTCCACAAACTCGAGGTTCGTCTTCTCCAGGAAGGGCGACGGGATGTTGTACTCGAGCCCTGAGTGGCTGTAGGGTCCATGCTTGATGATGCTGTCTTGTCCTCTTTTGAGGAGCTCATTGTACCACGACTGGTCTCCAAAGGGATCTGCCACAAGAGCATTCAGGAACGACGGCTTGGGCTTTATCAGACCCACGCGTACTGGGAAGTCCGGGTTCCGCAAGCTTTGCCTCAGTACTGAGATCTTGTCGAAGAGGCCGTGTGTGTTGGAGAAGAGCGTACGAGCCTTATCCAGGTGCTGTAAGGGGTCCTCCATCTCCAATGGGGCCCTTATAGGCGGTGCCCGTGGCTTGGCTGCTGGCACAATAGGAACATAGTCCTTTGAGACCGTTCCACGAGTGGAGATGGTCGAGTAACGTACCAGGGCCCGCCACTGGCTGGGCCGGGCCTGTCTCAGTAGCATTGGTAGTTGTTTGTGAGGTGAGCGAACGCGAAAGACGAATGCGGTAATGGTCGTAATCCCTCGGGATTTCGTGGGGTTGAATTCTTTATGAAACTAGGGGAAAAACGGTGATATACAAGGGGTACAACACAGAACACGACTGAGGCTCTTTTCAATGCGCTTTACGCTCCTCTGATCTCACCAGAAACGCTGATCTGAGCTCGCCAAATGGCGCATTTCCCTTTTCGGATGCGTCAGCGCGGCACTTTGCGCCAAACGGCGCTAAGTTACTGGCATGTGAAAAGAAGCGCAACAAACAGATAAAGAATAGGACCCAGCTAGCATTGTACAATCTTGTGTTGTACTGGTTCGGTGTCTCATCGTACCGAAGAGATCCATACCACTCATCCCATACCAGCGGCCCTATACCTTCCAGTCAGCACAGTGTCATCACGCCATCTCATGTCTGAACCAACTACACCTCTGGATTCGTCTGAGGAGGTTGCAGTGAACGCTTTAAACCAGCTCAAGCACGGGCTTTCGCCAGAAGACGATGAGGAGTATTTCGACACCAGCGAGTCACTGGAGAGGGGCTCTACCAGGGCCAGAATCTACAAGAAGATGCGTAACCACCCCTTTGTCAGCACCGCAGTGCAGGCCTACAAAGAGCACAAGCCAGCTCTGATATACGGCGTGGAGATGGTGGAGAGAGCAGCACAGCCGATGGTGAATATGATTGAACAGACTAGTTCTGAGTGGAAGCGCAAGAGGCGGCTCAGCAAGGCGAACGCCATGTTCCCAGACGATGCCAAAGTTGATATATTTGCAAAGAGACAGACATTGCCGTCGATATCCGAGGCTCTTTCCAATGCCAACTGGGCTGACCTCATGTCCATAGACTCAAAGAAGAGACTCCAGACGTGTTTACAGCTACTGATGCTTGCAAACAAGCAGCTTTCAGCCAAGGTTGAGCATTTGCAACACGTGATTGCAGAGGAGCACAAGTCACTTGAGGATGAGGTTTACCACGATGCCAAGGAGCACAACGAGTCTGCGGAGATCAAGCAGGAGATTGTGGGTACAATCAAGAAGGTTGTCACCTTCATCTCAAAGTACGCGGGGAACTCGCTACCGGAGCCTGCTAGAACTGACGTCAGGGACGCACTGCTGAGACTACCACAAAAGTGGTCCAGAAGCTCATCCACTTTGACGTATAGCACGAATTCCAGAGTGCTCGTACTCGCCAACGAGTCGCTTGAAATGGTGAGGGCGGTGATGTCTGTCTTTGACGAAACGCTTAGCAAAGCCGACCTTTGGGTTAGGCAGCGGCAGCAGAAGCAGCTGGCCAAACAGGCGATCCTGAATAGCTCCTTGAAACGGCAAAAGGAGGAGAGACAGATTGAGCTTGAGCCATCTCAGGACGGACTGGCGGGGGAAACCCCGGAGAAACAGACTGAAGAAGGGGAGACACAGGACAACCAACTAGCATAATTGTCCTCCGAGACTTTTCATGAATCGAGACCTTACCTAATGACAAGCGACGCTAATACTTGAAAGCATTGGACCAGTTCTGGCCTACATTTACCCTGTCACATCATTTGGGTCTTAGCGGCCCACATCTCACGTTTATGACTAATGTAACAATACACATACGCCCAATAGATATGTAAAAGCCTTCATCAACACACGAAGCCCGTCAACTCTGTAATGCTCTCAGTCTCTCGCGCATCTCGTCCAGCACGCCCTCGTCCTCGTCGGGCTTCTCTTCCTCCATAACATTCTGCGGTACAGAGGCAACCTTGTCGAACTTCTCGGTGGTGAACTCGGATACAATTCTCTCCACCTCCTCCTCCACTTCCTCCTCTTCCACATCCTCATCCAGTGTATCAATGGTGTCTCCCACCATCTCGTTGATGATGCCGCTCTTCATAAGCTCCTGTTCGAGTTCACGCATAGTCCCAGTGAGCTGAGGCAGCTTCACCAAGCTGTTAACCTCTCTCATGATGCTTGACGATTTCTGCATGTTCTGTTGCAATTTGAGAAGTCCAAAGCTCTCATCTATCTGCATTCCAACAGACTCTAGTTGTGCCTTGGACTTATAAAGCCTCGTCTGCTGCTTCTTTATACTGTAGAGCTCGCGAGCATATATCCTGACGCTCTTCACGTCGTTCTTCTTTGCTGATTGCTTGATGAGTGTCTCAGTCTTCTTCTGCAAAGCCCCAATCTCTCTCACGCTCTTCTCAAGCTGGCGGGAGTTTTTGCGAATAAGTGCCTTGCACTTGCGATGCTACTGTTAGTAAGCACGATATGGCACATACCTGTTCCTTAGGGTCTGGACCCCAGATAGCCTTCTTAAGATAGTCCATGTGGTTGGTAGGGCTGGTACTTTATTCGCGCTTCCGATAACGTATTTCGAGCTACTGAGGGGTCAAGCCGATTAAGCCAATTAATGCAGTCTGAGGAGAATTAGGACTCTAGAGGCTAGATGTAGTCTTCAGTGTCTTGACAATTTCAGTTATGGGGTGCCAGCTCGAGTGTGGCTGGAGTTGTGGCGATGGACAGCGAGCCCCCCGCCTGTCCTCTTCGAACGTGGTGCCCCTTTAAACGAGTTAAAGATCCGAGTGAGCCTGATAGAGCCTTACTGAGTCTTGTAGAGTGTTAGTGTGGAATCTTGGGCGTGAAAGCTCGATCCTGTGACAGGTTTAAGTACTGGCTATCAAGCGCATCGTATCTTCGCGCACATCATCACTTTACTACCTCGGGGTCTATTTTGGTTATAGCAGAGGTTTAACTAGACAATTGGGGTACAGAGAAGATGTCAGAGATCGAGAGAGTTGTACGGGACGCCTTCGAGGCCATGCGCAACACGTTTGAAAGCGACACAGAGGATGTACTTAAGCAGATGGAGTCGCTGAGGCAGGTCAACACAGCCTCCACACTCAAGTACATCAAGAAGGAGGAGGACTTCAAGACCTTGGCTAGGAAGGCAGACCATGTCGGTGCGCTCAGTATGTATTAGGCGAGGTGAGACTAACCGAAGACAAGGAGCTCTTGGAGTACAGCGAGATGCTCGACACGATGGAGAAACAACTAGACTTTATAGAAAAGCTTACAGCAGAGCTGGATGAGTATACAAAGGAGAATTTCGGTGGATAGTTTGTGACGGGCATTCATTTTGCGTGTAATGATGATGGGCGATGGCGATTTCCTAAAACGGAATCCTCGGCGGCTAACGCAATATATAAATGCGAGCCTTTTCAACTTTCCTTCCCAAAAATGTTGTGGAGGCTCCTACTCTGCGTTATCTTCGTGAGAGCATACGACATAGAAGAGTACATAGGCTGCGACAGGGAGCTCTCAGTCTTGAACTTGGGGATGGATGATGTCTTCAAATACTTTGAGCCCGAGTTGTTGATGGCAGAAGTCTCTCCTGATGACTTTGCACTATACGATACAATGGCCCCAGGTGAGATCGATAATGAGCTTGCCAGACTACGTGACGAGTTGGAGCAGGCCTTCGACTTGTTGCTGGGGTTCGCTCGCATGTTGAAGACGCTCACTCCAGATGACTTTGTCGAAGCGACCCTCCGCTTGAAGCAGAAGCCCGAGTTGATGGCAGAGTTGCAAAGTGAGCCTGAGTATACAGCCATGGCCAACGCTACTTTGATCGAATCTCTTGACATCGATGAGGAAGTTGCAAGCTTCCTCAACAGGGATGACACAGACGAGGACTTTGACGAGGACGTCTTTGATGAGATAGTGGACTCGCTCGACGCAGTTCCTGATAGAGGAGATCTCCAAGACGAATCTGTAGTCGATTACTGGGATCCCACAGAGGAATATATGCTTCTCGCGGAGACTCTTGAGGCGCCAGAGGATTTGGATTCCTTGGAGAAGATGGGCGTGCTCACAGTACTCGAGAAGGTGCTAAAAAAGTACAGACGAATTGTGAAGAAGATCAAAAAGAAGTTTGTCATCGTGTTGAAGGTGATCAAGTTGAAGGTGAAGGTTCGTAAGGCGCGTGTGACGGTCTGTCTCGAGATTATGTACCTCATTGAGAAGATCAAGCGCACGCTAAAGTTGATAATGTTTTTGATCAAAAAGATCATCAAGCACGTGATAACCGAGATGCCTTATAATATTCTCTGGGAAACGAAGATCCTCACCAGGTTGATTGTACGCGCACTCACAGATATCATCTGGGAGACGGAGATTGTTATGCTAGAGATACTCATCAAGTCAGCGAAGTTGTTGAAGCTGATGGAGAAGGCTCCTATAGAGATTGTATACTACTTTCGCACTGCTTTACTCGAGATGTTGCACTTGGTGAAGAAAAGCGACAATAACGCAATGGAATACTACGATAGCGTATGGTCTGCTTACGACGAAGAAGACGCCATGGATTCACAGGCGCTCGACTTCTGGGCATATGATGGGCCAGATGTCGAGTTTGAGGCCAGCGATGGCGTGAAGATTCCCGCAGACTTGTTGGATGTTTTTGGCTCTGTCTTCACTGA
Organism: Petasospora adriatica; assembly: GCA_030558135.1. NCBI lineage: Eukaryota > Fungi > Ascomycota > Saccharomycetes > Phaffomycetales > Wickerhamomycetaceae > Petasospora > Petasospora adriatica. The sequence goes on along the minus strand of JAJMRX010000014.1, from coordinate 209,327 downwards.
GGATGAGATGAACGAGATTCTCCGTGGCGAGGACGCCTTCTCATTTGACTATGAGTGGCTTGCGCATACTGGCGATTTAGTTGATGCAAATGCCAGCGATGAGGATAGTGATGTGAATGGCAATGGTGCCAGCGATATCTCTGATACGACTGATGACCGCATTGATGAGATTTCTGGTGACGTTTATGAGGCAGATGAAGCCGATGGTGGTTATGGGATTGATACTAGAGCCAAACTCCTCTCCAAGAGAATGGAGCAGATCCTTACCAGTGGTGCTTCACGTGCTGATATCACAAGCACTGCAGTACTTGGGAGTGTCGCCATCATCGCCGGCTACTTTGTGATGATGCTTTGTAATCTATAATCTATGCTACTTTCCGACACAGAAGCTGGAGAAAACCACTCCCAGTACTTCCTCGACACCCACAGTCTCTCCTGTGATTTTGCCGATGCCCTCAATCGACTGTTGTAAAGCTTCAGCAGCAAGCACCACATCGTCAATCTCACGGAAAGCCTCGAACTCCTGGAACCCGTAAAGCACGTCATTGATGAGGATGTCCCGTACCCTTGCTGTCAGGACGATTGGGTCAGCAGCTGAGGATATCGAGATGTGCTGGAACTCGTCCACGAGTGTAGTTGTGAGGTGATCCATTCCCGAGTTTTTGAGACAGGATACTGGCAAAAAGCTGGAAGGTGGGATGCTGAGCTCTTCAGAGAGGGACTCAATAATCGCTTTTGTGTCAGACACAAGGTCAGCCTTGTTAAGTACCACGAGCACATCCTTGGTCTTCTTAAGCTCGTGGATCTTGCCTTTGAGCTCTTCCTCAACAGCAAGGTCATCTAGAGGCAGTACCACAACCACCAAGTCGCCCTGGTCTGCCAGGCTCTTTGCTCTACGTATGCCCTCTGCCTCAATAGCATCAGCACTGGCAAGGTCTCTGATACCAGCAGTGTCTCCCACAACCACCTTGTAGCCCTTAATATCGAGCTGGACATTTACCACGTCTCGCGTAGTACCAGCAACGTCGCTCACAATCGCAGCGTCCGTGCTGGCAAGCCTGTTAAGAATGGAGGACTTGCCAGCGTTGGGAGGACCCAGCAGAGTCACCTTTATGCCCTTTAATAGCATCTCCGAGCGAGCTCCCTTCTCCAGGAACGACTCCACCTCCTTCCTCAGCTCCTCGATGCTATCTCCGACTCTTTTGTATATGCTGGCAATGTCCTCAATCTCCGTGTCGTCCGCAAAGTCGATGATGGCTGCTAGCATCCCCACGTTGTGGACGAGGGCCTTCCGCCACTGCTGGAAGAGCACTTTGTTCTTACCCGTAGCACTGTTGATGGCAGCCACTCTCGCCGTCTCAGTCTCAGCGTCGATGAGCTCCCGGATGCCCTCGATCTCTGTGAGGTCTACCCGGCCATTCTGGAAGGCCCTTCTGGAGAACTCGCCAGCCTCAGCGTACCTCACGGGCTTCTCAGGGCTGTGAAACGAGTTGATGGCCTTGAGCACAGACTGGATCACTGCGACTCCGCCGTGGAGATGGAGCTCTACAAGATCCTCGCCTGTGTAGGTTCTCGGCTCCGGGAAGTGGATGGCTAGAGCCTCATCCAAGAGCTGACCGCCGCCGTAGATCCTCCTGAGACTGGCGACTCGTGGCTTCGGGAGACTGCGGTTGGTGAGCTCCTTGAGGATGTGTGGAGACTGGGGCCCTGAGATCCGTACAACTCCTATCGCAGAACGCGTTAGGTGTGTGGAGACGGCATAGATCGTGGCGGTAGAGGCGAACCTCAGCGATCGGAGTGCCATTTGATGGTTGAGAGTGGTAGCGCTGAGCTTGTGGTTAGGCGATGTGGTGTCCGGGTGCCGCCAAAGTGCGGGGCATCTCCAGGCTCATCGCATTGTTTAGGCAGCCACCATTTGTGACGATGATAGTGAGTACTCCCCACAGGCCTAACAACAGCGCAGAGCCATTCCTGGTGCTGCCAAGGTGGTGCTTGTCTCCTCAGGCAAGGGCGGAGTCGGCAAGTCCACTGTGGCTGTGAACCTCGCAGTAGCTATGCGAAAGCTCCAGCAAAGGGTGGGGCTTCTCGATGCTGACATCTTTGGTCCATCGATCCCCACGATGATGGGGCTCTCAGGCCAGCCACGAGTCTCGCAAAAGGGCAAGATGGTACCGCTCACCAACTTCGGCATCCAGACGATGTCAATGGGGTACCTGGGAGAGGGCCCCGTTGCCTGGAGAGGTCTAATGGTCACCAAAGCGATCCAGCAATTGCTGTTTGATGTGGAATGGGATGGTGTAGATGTGCTAGTGGTGGACATGCCCCCAGGCACGGGAGACACGCAGCTCAGCATCGGCCAGTCAGTCAAAGTGGATGGCGCAGTCATCGTCTCAACGCCACAGGACGTTGCCCTGATTGATGCCGTAAAAGGCATGGCGATGTTCTCCAAGATGGGAATTCCGCTACTGGGGATGGTGCAAAACATGAGCTTCTACAAGTGCAGGCAGTGTGGTCACGAGGACCATCTCTTTGGCTCCAACGCGGAGAGACTTGCCGCTGACAAGGGGCTCCCAATTCTGGGGAGCGTACCGCTAAATGGCGAAATTGCCGAGCGGTCGGATAGCGGTAAGCCGATTTCGCTCGATAGTGACATTTATGAGTCCATTGCCGCCGAGGTGCTCAAGCGCATTTGATTTATATAGATTTTGTTTTTGTGGCATCGCACTTGCCCTCCACAATGCTACTCAAGACCGTGGTGCTTCCTTTGGCGCTAGCCGCGAGGGCGTTATCGCAAGAAATAGTTTCGTTTGATGAGCTGAATGAGAGAGGAGACTTGGTGGCCGTGTCGAAGCCGGATAAAGGCGTGCTAAACGCTCCAGAGGCTGACCCAGTATCACCAGGCCTAGCACAGACATCAGTCAGCCCCGTGAGCTCGGCCACAGAGTCGTCACCAGTGAACTTTTCATTGACTGAGTCTCCGGCCACAGAGCATTCATTGACACAGTCTCCATCTGCAGAGTCCTCAACTACTGAGCTTCCAACAACAGAACCATCGCCCGTTGTTCCTCTTACAGCGTCTTCACTTGTCCCAGAGTCTTCACTTGTCCCAGAGTCCTCACTTGTCCCACAGCCTTCACTTATCCCAGAGCCTTCAGCTGCACCATCACCTACACCCACTGCAGCTCTGCCCCCTGATCCAAAGCCTGATCTGGAGCTTGAGTCCATGAGACTGCGGGAGGTGTACCTCGCTGACGTGAAGCGCATGTTTGAGGAGACTCTCGCCAAGTTCCGGGAAGAGATGCAAGTCCATGGGGGGACTGCTCCATCTTCCACGACTACACAGACCTCAGTACCCGTGACTGTACCCACTGCTGCCGCTACTGTGATGCCGGACTTTAGTCTCAAGCCCGAGGCAGACGGCGATATCGACAAGTTTGTCAAGGAGCTCATACCGGGTGTCTCTAAGGAAAAGCAGCAGTACGTGGAAAGAGTCTTGAACTCAGTTCTAGTGATTGAAGATGAGACAGCTTCACAGAGTGAGCCTGAGCTGGTGGAATCCTCTGGGCTTAGCGGGAAGGACCAGGACGTTGTGGAGAAGTTCTTTTCGCTCTTACAATTGGATCGGTTGGCGGACGTGCCCGAGAGGACAATCAACGACATGATGGAGTTTGTACGAGCCAAGGATAAGCACCAGTTTGTGGACAATTACCGTGCGAGGCCCTCTCGCCAAAAGGTGGCTCTAGAGGTGACTTCCTCCAACTCCACAGAGCAAGACGTGCTGGAGGTGAAGGACTTTGATAAACTTGATGCTGAGATGGAGGCGTACCTCGAAAGTCACCCTACAGAGCTCGAGAGGGCTCCTGAGGCCAGCAGTATCAGTGCCAGTACCAATACCACCAGTACCAGCATGACAAGCACCAGTACCAGTACCGGGATTGCCACCTCTGGGCACAAGCCGTTTGGAAGGCCCAAGGACTACACGCCGCTACAGGACAGCAGATTCACCTCCAAGCTGGGAAAGCACCCCCGTCCCGAGTCTGAGCTCTATGAGCCCGAGGAGGAATTGTACCGCAAGCGTGTAGGTGTATCGTCTTTTAACGAGACGAGGCAGAAACACGACAAGTTCATGGAGACAGTACAGGGGATCGAGAGGATGCCTCACGAGGCCAGAAAGGACAAGGAGATGGCGAGGGCGAACCCATCAAGCCTATTCAAGGGCAAGTCGCTCTTTGACTTGCACTCTGGGGCTGTGCGGGTTGTGCCGAGTCTCGTGGTGGTGGCGGCCATCATGGTGATCTCAGTGTAGAAAAGTGTACGGCATGGCTCAATTGAGTGTAGGGATTAGTTTGGACCGGTTTCCAGCGGCATTTACTGGTGCCATCACTTTTCGTCAGTGTGGATTAATACCCATCACGATTTACGCGGTGAAATTTACGCGTCCACCACCATGTCACTCTGGGTAGACAAGACACGCCCCCACAGTCTGGGCGAGCTGGACTTCCACGAGGGCATCTCACAGAGGCTGGAGGCGCTGGCCTCGTCTGGCGATTTCCCCCACCTGCTCATCTACGGCCCCTCTGGAGCTGGGAAGAAGACGCGTGTGCTGGCACTGCTCAACTCTCTCTACGGCAGCGGCGTGGAGAAGATGAAGATCGACGTCAGAACGTTCCAGCTCAACTCCCGCAAGCTCGAGTTCAACGTGGTGTCGTCCCCCCACCACCTCGAGATCACGCCCTCCGACCTGGGCAACTCTGACCGTGTGGTGATCCAGGACCTCCTCAAGGAGGTTGCCCAGACTGAGCAGGTGGACTTCTCGGGCAGACACCGGTTCAAAGTGGTGGTGATCAACGAGGCCGACTCGCTAACGAGAGACGCCCAGGCTGCGCTGAGAAGAACGATGGAGAAGTACTCGCGTAACATCCGGCTCGTACTCATCTCCAACACCACAAGCAACATCATTGCGCCGATCCGGTCGAGAACTCTGCTCATCCGAGTGGCCTCTCCCAGTGTGGAGGAGATTGCCAAGGTGCTGGACCAGACGGCCAAGAGACAGGGAGCCCCAGTGAGCGATGCTGAGGCTCTGACGAGGATAGCTTATAGTGCGGATGGCAACTTGAGAAGGGCGCTGCTGTTTCTGGAGGCTCTCTCGATGCAGAACGACTCCATCACCAAGACCACCCCGATGATCACGCTGGACTGGGAGGGCGTGATCCAGAGGCTGGCGAAGGAGATTGCCAAGGACCGCACCGTTTCGCAGATTGCCCGTTCCCGCACAGTGTTGTACGAGCTGATATCGCACTGTATTCCGCCCAAGACCATCCTCAAGAGCCTGTGCTTTGAGCTGCTGGCGGTGGTGCCACAGGCCCAGCCACAGATTGTGGAGATTGCAGCGGTGTTTGACGAGAGGCTGAGTCTGGGCTCCAAGGCCATCTTCCACCTCGAGGGCTTTGTGGCCAAGGCGATGGTGGCGATCGAGGGGTGATGGTGGCGTATGGTGGTCGTTACATCTTATCTCATCTAATCTCATCTAATCTTTTCCATCTCATCTCATCTTTACGGCCCATCTTTTCGCCACTTCATGCCATCTCACCGCCTCTTTAGCCAATCTGCCCTTAAATAATCTCAGCAACCTCCTAATTCATCTACACCCACCCTAAGTCCACTCCGATGCCTTTTGCTATATACACTCAACGTCCCCTAAACTCGCGGTAGATCTCCTCCTCGCTCTTGCGCTTGTTGGCCCACTCCTTGCTTGGGTGGCGGTCAAACTCCTCGTAGTAGTTTACCTTCTGCTCGGGCTCCTTGAAAGCCCTCGTGGTGACTCTCACTGGCGACTCCCTGGTGATGAACTCGTAGCTCCCGGGCAGCTTGTCAGCGGCTCTTCTCAGCGCCTCTCTGGCAACCTTCTCGTGCAAATTGGCTCCAGCACACTCAAAGAGCACCTTGCCCGTGGGAACACGGGCCATCCAGTGGTCCACGGCACCTTTACCCTTACCCATTCTCGTCTCGTTACCCTTGATGGCTACTGGGATCGCCGTCGCGAGACGTCTCCAGAGCTTCCCGCCGTTGGCTCTCATAAACTTCATGATGATGTTGTCAGCCTCCTTGAGCTGGATCGCCTTGAGCCTGGTGCCCTCGCTCTTCAACCGCAGCCCGTAGTCTCCAAACACGAGTGTATTGCCCTTGACGGACCCGCCAGTGCGTACTGGGACCCGGCCCTTCTGGGCCTTTCTCACCTGCTTAAAACGCGGCGCTGATGTTAGAGTTGCCATAGATCGTACGTACCGTACTCGTGGCGGAAACGCTTGGCCACCAGCTGGGGCAGCCGTACGGGGAATCCGGTGGAGAACATGTCGGTGGAGTTGGAGTTGATGGTTGGAGCGTTGAAAAAAGAAGCGCGCGCACCCAGACACCACCATCAACACCCATCGATCCTCGATCCGAGGCCTCTTCTCCACCAACTCCACCAAAAGCCGCACGATGAAAGGCCTCAAGCTCAGGCAGCTGGCGGCACTGCCACTGCTCCGCCGGAGCGTCTCACGGCTCGCCATCGGCTTCAAAAGCTACCCCACCGACGAGTGGACTAACGTTACCCCTTCGATCGTCTCTCTCACAGGCCGGTCTCTACACCTCAAGGAGAACCATCCGATCGGCATTTTGCGGTCCCTCATCGAGAGACGCTTTGCCGGGCTCGGCTACACCTTCTACAACGAGTTCCCGCCCGTGGTGAGTGTGTTTGAGAACTTTGACTCGCTGGGGTTCCCGAAGGACCATCCGGGCAGGGCCAAGACTGACACCTACTACATCAACAAGGACACTCTGCTTCGGACCCACACTTCAGCACACGAGCGCGAGTGCTTCCAGAATTGCGAGACTGCGGGCTTCTTCATCTCGGCTGACGTCTATAGAAGAGACGAGATTGACAGAACGCACTACCCAGCGTTCCACCAGATGGAGGGAGGCCGTGTGTGGAAGCGGGGAGACATTGAGCAGTTGCACAGGGACATTGCGGCGATTCCGCCGGTGGAGCTCATTGTGGAGGATACGGAGAGGCCGTTCCACGAGGGCAATCCGAAGCAGGAGTACATGACGGACGAGGAGACGGAGCTTGTGGGGATCCATTTGAAGCGTACGATTGAGGTGATGATGAATGAGGTTTTCTGCGAGGCCAAGAAGGCTGCTAGGCTGGCTGGCAGCACCGAGGAGTACCTCAACGAGCCACTCAAGGTGCGGTGGGTCGAGGCGTACTTCCCCTGGACCTCGCCCAGCTGGGAGATTGAAGTGTGGTGGAAGGGCGAGTGGCTCGAGTGCTGTGGCTGTGGAGTGGTGAGGGAGCAAGTGCTCACCAATTCCGGTGTGGAGGACTCGATTGGCTGGGCGTTTGGGCTTGGGCTCGACCGGATTGCGATGCTTCTCTTTGGCATCCCAGACATCCGGCTCTTCTGGACTTTGGATGAGCGATTCCACAGACAGTTTGAGCAGGGCAAGATCTCGACGTTTGCGCCCTACTCCAAGTACCCGGGCACTGTGAGGGACGTGGCCTTCTGGGTGGAGAAGCAGGATGTGCCCCTGAACGATGTGATGGAGATTGTGCGAGGCATTGGCGGCGACCTCGTCGAGTCTGTAACTCTGATTGACGAGTTTGTGCACCCCAAGACGGGGAGAAAGTCGCAGTGCTACCGGGTCAACTACCAGTCGATGGACCGCAACATCACCAACGACGAGGTGAATGAGCTCCAGGACAAGGTGCGGGCGGAGATGGTGAGTGCCTTTGGCGTGGAGCTGCGCTGATGGATAGCATAGCATGTACATAGTGTGGTCTGGTGTAGTGTGGTCTGGTGGTCTGGTGGTCTAGTCCCTAGCCTCGTGAACTTAGGTGGACTAGTCTTGCCGGTGCCCCAGCTGGGGCTAGTCTAGTCTGGTCTAGACCGGCCTAACTGGCCCCTAGCCTAGCCTAACCTGGCCCCTGGCCTAGCCTAACCTGGCCCCTGGCCTAGCCTGACCTGGCCCCTGGCCCCTGGCCTAGTCCCTAGTCTACCTGCCTAGTCTACCTGCCCAGTCGCGGTCTTGTATAAGATGTATGTACAGGTCGTTTCTCATTACTCCCCCTTGACGACGCCAACCTTGGCTGGACGCAGCACGCGCTTGTTGAGGAAGTAGCCCGGCTGCTGGACAAAGAAGACTGTGCCAGCCTCCTTGTCAGGCTGAGGCACCTCGAACGTGGCCTCGTGGACGTTTGGATCAAACTTTTCACCAAGAGCCTCAATCTGCTCCAATCCGTGGCGCTTCAAAGTGTTGAGGAACATGTTTTGAGTAAGCTGCACACCCTCAACGAGGTCGTCGAGCTCCTTGGCCTTCTTGTCGGACTCGGCGCCCTCCTCCTTCACCAAAGTCTTGAGGGCAATGTCAAACGTGTCCGCCACCTCGAGCAAGTCGCGAGCAAACGACTTGAGAGCCAGCTCACGGGACTTTTGCATCTCTCTCTTGGTGGAGTCCTGCAAGTTGCGGAAGTCTGCGATGGCCCGGAGGTAGCGGTCCTTGAACTGAGCCGTCTCCGACTTGGCAGCCTCCGCCTGCTCCCTAAGCAAGGTGAGCTCGTCCTTCGGCTCCGAAGTCTCCGGGGTCTCCTCCTTGGTCTCGGCCTTGTCCGAGTAGAGTCTCACTGGGAGCCTGGCGAGTCCCACTGGGGCCCTCGCGAGTCTCACGGAGCGCACGGCTTGTGTTCTGAGTCTGAGCATGTTGTCGTTGATGTCGAGAAATTTCTCGTCGCGCCAATGCCATCGAGAGCAGATGCCATTAGTCAAGAGATAATACCCACTGGTACACCAGCACACCACCCCGTACACCACCGCATTAAGACCACCAACCCATTCCTATCGAGTCTCAGTCCATACCCCACTACCACACTCCACCAATACAGCGAGGCCACCACGACTCCACACTTAATCCCCATGTCCGTTGCCGTGCTCTTTGGCTCCGAGACGGGCAACGCCCACGACTACGCGGAGACGCTCGCCTCCTCCCTGGCAAGGCACCACTTCCAGGTGACGTGCTGCTCGCTGGACGAGTTCGATGTCCGGGAGCTCGTCTCCATCCGGGCGCTCGTCGTGGTGATCTCCACCACGGGCCAGGGCGAGTTCCCTCACAACGCCCGCAAGTTCTGGCGGGTGATGCTCCGGCGCAAACTGCCCACGGACCTGCTGAACCACCTGCTCTTCACCACGTTTGGCCTGGGCGACTCGTCCTACCCAAAGTTCAATTGGGCCGCGAGAAAGCTCCACAGTCGGCTGACACAGCTGGGAGCCGTGGAGATCTCCAAGAGGGCCGAGAGCGATGAGCAGAGCCCGCAGGGCATCGACGGCTACTACGTCGAGTTCCACAGGCTGCTGCTTGCGAGTCTGCTGAGGGAGTTCCCGCAGCCGGCCCCCATCTCGGAGGATCTTCTGCCCCCAGTGCGCAACGCCGTCTCGGTGGACCTCACCAGTCCCGCGAGCCTCGCCAGTCCCAAGACCCAGGCCCTAAGCCGCGAGTCCGCGGGACTGGCGGGTCTCGCGAGGGTCTCGGTGCTGGAGAACCGCAGACTCACCGCGCCAGACCACTTCCAGGACGTGAGACACATCAAGATCGCCACAAAGGCCCACTACGACCCGGGCGATACCGTCTCGCTCTACCCCACCAACGACCCGAAAGATGTCCAGCAGCTGCTGGAGATGCAGGGCTGGGCGGAGATTGCTGATAGGCGGATCGCCATTGCCAACGAGCCCCCGAAGCTCGATGGAGGCTACGTCCAGGGACTCACGCTGAGATCGCTGCTTACACACCACCTGGACCTCCGGGCCATCCCGAGACGGTCCTTCTTTGCCCTGCTGAAACACTTTGCCAGCGACGAAAGAGAGCGGCTGCGGCTAGCGGAGTTTGCCTCCTACAAGGACCCTGAGGAGCTCTACAACTACGCCAATAGGCCCAGACGGTCTGTGCTGGAGGTGGTGCAGGAGTTCTTCAGCGTCAAGATCCCAGTGGAGTACGTGCTGGATCTCTTCCCGCACATCAAGCCGCGGCTCTTCTCCATCTCGTCAGCGCCTGGCGACTTTGTGGAGCTCACAGTGGCTGTGGTTCAGTACAAGACGGCGATCCGCCGTGTCCGCAAGGGCCTGTGCACCTCGTGGATCAAGACGCTGGAGCCGGGCGACGAGATTGTGATGAAGATCAACAGAAACGGGCTCAAGGTGCCCTCGAAGCCCGTCATCATGGTGGCTCCAGGCACGGGGATTGCGCCTATGCGGTCGTTGATCCACTCGCGCCACGATATCGAGCCCGTGCTCTTTTGTGGGTTCCGTTACCATGATAGGGACTATCTCTATGGCGAGGAGTGGGATCAGCTCAACAAAGAGGGCCGTTTGAAGCTTTTCAAGGCCTTTTCCCGTGAGAATGGGGGCTACGTCCAGGACGCCATTGTGATGGAGTCCAAGTACGTGGCGGAGCTCCTAACACATAAGGATGCCACGATCTACGTTTGTGGCTCCTCGGGCAAGATGCCCACACAGGTGAGACTCACTTTTGAGACTGTGCTGAAGGAGGAGCGAGGCCTCAGTGATGAGGAGGCGAGGCAGTACCTTGTAGAGCTGGAGCAGGCGGGACGGTACATCCAGGAGACGTGGTGAATAGCATATAGAATTGCATTTCAAGAGTAGCTAGAGCGTAGCTATGGCCTATGCCCGTGGCTTGATGTAGCCTAAAGCATTACGCCTTACAAGCTCCACAACGGTCTTTAAAGCTTCACAATGGCCTTAAAAGCTCTACAATGGTCTTACAAAGGCTATGGTCCATGCTCTCACCATATCCATCCTGTGAAGCCTTACAAGCCTTACGTTTTACAAAGGATAATCCTTGAGTCCATCCATTTTGTGGAGCCTTACAAGCCTGAGGTGCCCACACTCTGAGTCTATTGTTTTTCTACACAGACGTGACACAAAGCATCAGGCCTTACACTTCCAGCAACAAAGGTGTCCATCCATTTCGTCGTGCCTGACAAGCCTAAGGATATGCCTACAATTAAATCTGTTTTCCATTCTGTAGAGCCGTGACACAAAAGCCTTACATGCAACAGAGATCTGCCTACACATTAATCTATCATTATCCATTCTGTGGTGCCGTGACACAAAGCCTTACACAAAGCCTTGAGCCTCAGGCCTCAGGCTTTAGGCCTCAGACCTCAGGCCTTCGGCCTCAGGCCCCTCACTCGACGCCGAAAATCTCCTGCGCATACTGCGCCGTCGACCCGTAGAACCCGTAGAGCTTCCTCGTGGGCTCGTCAAACTCCACCAGCAGCCCGTTGCTGTCCTTGGTATCGAGGCCGCCCACCTTGTCGTAGGCACAGAACAAAAAGTGGTGGCACTCGGAAACGTGCTGCCAGCCCCGCTCGTTCTCGCCCGAGCCGTGCGACTGCCTAAAGAACTCGGCGTGCTTCGGTACCACGACAGCCTCGATCCGGTGGTACCCCTCGTACAGGCTCTGGAGCTCCTCCACCGAGTAGAAGTTGCGCCAGCGCTCGTGGTTCACGTCATCGCGGAAGGCGCCGTTCTTTTTGCAGTAGTTGAAGCCCGAGTTGAACCACAGCAGAGTCGAGTTGTCAACGCTGGAGACGTGGGCCGGGTGGGTAGAACACACCTCGTTGCCTATGAGTTTGGACCGGCGGGAGTCGTCGCGGTCCCCCGGGAGTCGCTGGCTCCGTGGGGTGATGAAGCCGGCACTGCCCGCGGCCCAGTGGTTCATGTAGTAGTCCTCGTCGCCAGCCATCGACATGCCGAGCCAGAAGAGCTCCTTGTCGCCCCAGACGATCGCCGCCGCTGGCGACCAGATCTGCAGTTGCAGAGTCGACAGCACGCCCGTGAAGTGGCGCTTCTTGTCGATCGCCACGATGCCCGACTCTTGCAAGTGCTGGAAGCGGTCCTTGACGAAGCGGTTGCCCATGGTCTTTTGTGTCACGGGGGAGATGCCAAAGAGCGCCTGGTCGATCTTGGAGGGGAAGAACTTGGTGAAGAAGCGCACGTCCGAGTTTCTGTTCTGGACGTAGAGCTCGCGGTCCTTGAAGAAGTAGGCCCTGTGCTGCTCGTAGAACGGCGACCGCAGAATGTGCTTGTCGATATCCGCCATCGGCATCGTGTCGGTGTCGATCAGCACCGTGTGCTGGAAGGAGGAGAAGAAGTACGCCAGCAGCTTGTTTGCGTAACCGCGGAAGGCGTCCCTATAGTGTGGAGCCACCGCCGTCGAGATGTCCACAAACCAGAGCTCCTGCGGTGGGTAGAGCTGGGGAACCTCGCTCTTCACCACAAAGTCCTCGTAGGGGATCGTGAGGTTCTTGAGGGCCAGCGCCGTCTCGAGATGGTCCACGTGCTCCATCCGCACATTCTCCGTCTGTCTCGCCACGTGGACAAGCCGCTTCTGCGCCTCTGCCGAGAGGTCGCCAGAGTGAACCACCTGGATCGGCAGCGTGTTGCCGATGGCTCTGAGAGTGGCGAAGAGGGGCACGAGCTGCTCCACGTGCATGTCCGCGGCCGAGATGACGATGCCGCGGCCGTTGAGCGAGTCCCGGAAGTTCTTCATGAAGCACGCGGAGAGCGCCGGCCGCTTCACGTTGTCGTCGGCAAAGTGCACCTGGCCGCCGACGTAGTTGGCCATCACCGGCATCGTCGACGTCGTCGTGCCGTCCCACCGGGTGTACTTTGGGAACCGCCGCGACAGCCACTGGAAGAGCCGGTTCTCAATGTCGTGGCACTTGTTGTCCTTGGCCTTGGAGTCCTTGCTGAAGCGGCCGTACTGGTCCAGGTAGCAGGCCCCGTAGACTCTGAGATGGGTGCCCACCTCGACGAGCCGGTCCTCCGTCTCCTTCGTCTCCTTCACCTCCTTCTGGTACTGCAGCTTGAAGAGGTTGACGACCTTGTCCTTCTCCGCCCGGGCATTCTTGTCCTCGTCCGACATCTCGCCCAGCTCATCCTTCCACTTCTTGAGCTTCTGCTCAACGTAGCCGCCCTCGCTGTCAAAGATGTACCGCTGGTACGGCAGCTCCGAGAACCGGCCCGACCGCCACAGCTCGTCCTCGTTGTAGAGCATGTCGAAGTAGGCGGTGCACTTGTCGGCGTAGTTCTTGTTCTCGAACCCTGACGACGCCTGGATGAGCCTTCTGTAGGGTCTCGACAGAGTCTGCCGGCCATCGTCAATCACAACGTCCTGGTGCTTCGGGGCCTCGCCGTGCCCGAAGAAGTACACCTGGAAGAGCACAAACAGCCCCACTGCGCCCAGCTGAAGCAGCGTCCGCGGACTCAGCCTGCGAAGAGCCATTGAGCGTTGCTGGTGGGTGGCAGGACAGGCTCAATATAAGCTGCGCGATCAGCGATACCAGATGTGGTCCCAGCGCAAAATTGGCGGGGGCACGCACAAGGCCCGAAAACGGCCCCACTAATTTTACCACGGCGAACGCCGCTACTCAGTGGAAAACTACGGGAGCCATTACCGCCACTACTGGCAGCCCAGCCCGGGGCCTAGTGCTAGCTAGCGGTGTCTCCAGGCCGGGCCGCCCCGCGAACGGAGTGGGCCGCGGACGCACCGATCGGCAGTACCAAGGGGCCCGCCACAGTGCACTGGGGCCCTGGCACAGTGGCGACACCGGGCGAAAGACGGTCTAGGGGTTCCTGCTGGTGTGCGGGCCAGTAGTGCCAGGCTGGGTGGCGGCTCGGGACCCACTGGCGGGCTTTCCGCAGTGCCAGCGCTGTCCAAAAAGCAACGGCCAATCTCGCAGGTGCAGGGGCTCAGACCGCAAATCCTGCAGCGGGCGCTGCCCTGGACAGGTAGATTGCCGGCATCAGGTACGTGGCATCTATGGGTCTGGGCCTGGGGCTCCGGACTGCTTTTCCAGCGGTTTCCAGCGGTTTCCACTAGGCCCGGGACTAGGGACTTGTCCCGACCTAGGCTTTGTCCCGGCCCACCTCCCGGGGACAACCTCAACCTTATCGTCCCACAACTGGACACCTGGAATCGGACATCTGAGACACGGGTAAACCGTTCTCATACCACAACAATGGAGCCAGTAGTACCGTTTCTACACCGCTACAAACGCATCCAGTAATACCGTTTTCATTTCCACTCGCTCAGCGCACCGACAAACCCATCCACGAGGTACTCCACATCGAGCCCCACATCCTTGAGCTCGACAGCCTGTCTATGCAACACCACCACCACCTCGTTGAGAGACTCGCGCGCCACTTTCACGTTGTGCAGAGTCTCCCCCATGAAGCCAACGTGCTGCTTCACCTCTCCCAACGCCCAGTCCACTAGGAAGGAGAGCGACTGGAACTCGGTGAAGAAGGTGCCAAACATCTCAACAGCCTTCTTGATGTTTTGGAACTTGACAATCGACACCGCAATCACGTACTCCGCCACTTTGGTCACCCCGAAAAGGTCCTTCTCCTCCACCACCCGCGACGTCAGCAGTGCAATGTGCTGAGACCGGTTGTTGAGAAAGAGCTGCTTGGCCACGTCTCCCTGGCCCAGCTTCAGCAGGCTCCGTACACAGCTCTCCATGTTGGAGTCTCGCATCGCCGCAATGAGCCGTTTCAGAATCACATCCTCCTTGGCTGCAATCTTGAGCTCCACAACGTTGTGTAGAAGGAGCTCCTGGCCATTGCACCCTGGCTTGAGCTTGGCCAATGCGCTGGCAATCTCTTTGAGGGAATCGAGAGCCTCGTCGTACTCCTCGTGGAATATCGCAATGTCCACCTCATCCACCTCGTCGTCGTACTTCTTGAGGTTCTTCAGCGTGTTGGAGTTGTCGATACTGCGAGATCTCGAGTGCATCCTCGTACTCAGGTCCTGTAGCAGCTGGCTGTTGCGGGAGATGCGGTTGGGCGTTCCAGGGCTCGACCCACTCACGGAGAGCATGTTGAGCGAGTCCCTCAGATGCTTTTGTGAAAGGCTCTCCTGATCGATGATGTCCCTCAGCTCGTCACGTGCCTTCTTGTACCCGTCAATCACTTTGCGGAAGTGGTCCAGTCGGTCCGTCTGGTAAACGTAGCTTAAAGAGTTGTACCTGATGGTGACGGCGTACCCATTCTCGTGCTTCAGCTCGGTTAATTGTACCTCTCTCAATGGCCAGCACTGGTCAGCCACGAGCGTTTGCTTTGTGTCAAGCCGTTTCTTACGCTTTCTCGTCGCCACCAAGATCACATCGTTAAGCAGAAACAGGTGTGCCGGTTGTAGCACTTTAAAAGTGGCAGCGTTCAGCTCAAACCACCGCCCGCTCTCGGCAATGATGTGCCTCCCAGGGATGGCCGCAATGTACTTCTGGGCACCTTCGACGTGCCGGAAGAGCGAACTCATCTCCGAAGCCCACATTCTCTCCAGAACGAGCACGCTGCTGCGGTCACGTGCCCTGCGCTTCGACGACGACTTTGTGAGCTCCGACTCCGATTCGAGCCGCTTCTCCGCGGCACTCTTCATCTGGCCCGTTATCTCCGAGAGCTCCGTGATGGCATTTCTCAGAAACTTCACCTCTGCACTGGCGGCGGCGAGCTCTCGCGACGTTCCTTGTAGCCTCTCAAACGTCTGGATCGCATTGGCCTTCATGTCGTTCTGGAGCTTGGCATTGAGCGACGCCAGCTGTGTGTTGAACCTCTCAATGTCTGTTGCCGTGGCATCGCCCAGCCGAGCCGAGATGAAGGAGTCGGCCTCAAACTGTGCGGACCCCAGCATCTCAAACACTTCCGGGTCTTGCAAGTCCACCATCCGCTTCGAGGACGGGGCCGTGTACTGTATGGGCTTCTGCTGCTCAGCCTGCTGGTGGTACTGTTCCAGCAGCTCCTTGGGGATCTCCGGCTGTGCGACGGTCCTGATGGGGCCGTCGTTGTAGTGGACAGAGATCCGCCTCTGCATCGCCTTGCCCACCTTGGCCTTGCCCTTCTGGTCGATCGAGGGCAGCGAGCCCTGGACGGCGAGCCGGTCGTAGGGATTGCGCTCCATGGGGGCTTGTTTGGGTCTGTGGCTGTTTGGCTACTCCGTTTAAGGTAACGCCTTTTCGCGATCAACACTCCCAACCAACCATCCTCATGTCCCTCACAACGGACGAGCTCAACTACCTGGTGTGGCGATACTTGCAGGAGTCCGGGCTGGAGGTGTCTGGTCTGGCTCTGCTGGACGAGACCGCCGTCGCACAGTTTGACCAGCGGTACAACGAGGCGGTGCCCATCGGGTCGCTGGTGAATCTTGTACAGAAGGGGATTCTCTACTGCGAGGCAGACCGCCTCGTCAACTCCAGGGGCGAGATCATCGAGGGAGACAGCGACCGGTTCACCGTTTTCCACGCGCTGGGCACGGACGGTGCCGTGAATGGCACCATCGAGTACGGCACAGACCGTTTTGAAGAGGCCAACGGGCATAAAGTCAAGGAGGAGCAAAACGCAGAGCGCGAAAAGTCCCCCGACGGCTTCGTCTCCGTGCTGGAAACGGTATCGACGTGTGTGCCGTGTACGGTAACGCAGTGGAGCCCCAGCCCGCTGTACGCCCTGGGACTCACCGAGGCCCGAGTGCGCATCTGCGATACGGAGGGCAAGGATATCAGGCTGAGCCATCCCCAGGTGTTTGGAGCAGACCGCAAGGCCCCGGACGTGACCGCCTTGCAATGGTCGCCCAACGGCTCGCTGCTGGTGACCGCCGTCGAGTCCGGAGAGATGCGGTTGTGGACTGAAGAGGGCAAGCTCCGCAACGTGATGTTTTTGCACCAGGCGCCGGTGCTGACGGTGAGGTGGAACCCGACGGGAGAACAGATCCTTTCTACAGATGCGGAGAACGTGACGATTGTATGGGATGCCGCGACAGGGTCCGTTTTGCAACACTATGACCAGCTGAAATACGGTAATGAAAATACCGTTCTCGGTACGGACGCCGCCTGGCTAGACGCCGTCCGGTTCGTCGTGCCGGGACTCGACGGCTCAGTGCTTGTGTGCTCCTCACAGGACAGAGCTCCACAGGGGTCGCTCGTGGGACACACAAAGCCCGTTTCCACAATTGCGTTTGAGCCACAGCACCAGCTGCTGCTCACCGCCTCCGATGACAGAACGATCCGCGTGTGGAACGGTGCCAACTTCAACAACACGCAGGTCTTGCTGGGCCACTCACAGCCGATTGTCTCTGCGGAGTGGGTCAGTTCGGAATGCGTTGTGTCGTGTGCCCTGGACTCGAGTATCCGTTTGTGGAACGTGGTAAACGGTAAACTCGTTGACGTTGCCGTCACTGACGGCGTGCCCATCGTGGCAGCCAAAATCTCTCCAGACGCCACACGCATCGCAGTGGGCACCTCGGAGGCTCTCGTGATGGTGTATGCCATCGAGCTCGGCACCCAGAGGCCGCTGCGCAAAGTGGGGGAATTCCAGCCCTCTGTGCAGCTCGACAACTCCATCACGAGCATCTCGTGGAGCGTGGACTCGAAACGCATTATCGCCGGTTACAACCAGGCCGAGAGCGTTGTGCTCAACTCCGTCTAATGTACTATAACTCCGTTTTGTGTAGCTATGCCTCCACCTTCTTCTTTTTGCGTTTCCCAACAGCGGGCCGTCTCTTGAGCCGCTGGATCACGTGCCCATCAAACTCGCTGTCACACGCTGGACACCGCTCGTCCTCCGGGATCTCGCTGAGAATGCACAGGCACACCGAGCACACGTAGCCAATGTCCACCACTTTGCCCGTCTTGAAGCAGCTTGCCCTGAAGTCGATACTGCCCGAGGTGGGCTTCACCAGCACTCCACGAAGCGAAGGGTCCACAAAGAAGGCAGTGGCAAAGTACTGTACGAGGCCATCAAGCTCGTCCACATGGAGGTAGACCCCTGAAGTGGCATCGGCCGCCTGCTGGAGAAAGGTGGCATCCTCTCCCAGCTGGCACACGTGGATCGGCACCTTCATCTTCTGGGCCGCAAAGATGCAGTTCATGATCGGGATGTAGGTGAGGTGCTCGTCGGGCGAGATGTTCACCACGAGGATCCGGGCCTTCACCATGTCACGTGACTCCGTCTTGTTGATGTACGACAGAGCCAGCGACAGAGACGCCGACAGCGAGTTGCGGGGCGGCCTCTTGGGAGGCTGCTCCAGCAGTGCCAGGATGTTCTCCAGCACGCTCTCGTCCACCACCTTGAACTGGGTGTACATCTGTGGGTTGACGAAGCGGGCCTTGGCCGGTTCCGGCGTTGCCTCCGGAGACGCCGAGTCGGTCTCCTCTCGCTGGACGGGTCTCTCGGCCCTGGGGGAGGGGTACAGGAACTTGGCTCCCTCCGAGTGCGACGCAATCACCGCCACCCGGTTGGCGTTGTTGAGAGCCATGTGTGCGTTCATCGCAATGACGATGCTTTGCAACGCCTTCTTGAGGGCGGCGCGGTCTCCGAGTCTGTGCCATTGGGCCGGGTTGGTGTCGATGATGAGCGTCAGCAGCGAGGGAGTCTCGACGGCGGCCCTGTGCGGCGTCTCCGCAAAGGCCTTGTCAGCGATGGCGTCCATAGTGGTGATGTCGCGGATTGCGCTAGGGCTTTTTCTCACCGCTTGACCCCAGACTAGCCCCGAGACTAGCCCCCGATGCGAAACCTAGACCCGCTTTTCGGCCAGTACAAGGCGCTTCCCATAGCGCAGGAGGCACTCGACTCGGTGAGGCCCAACACCGTGCCACAGGATGCACAGCAGTACCTCGCCATGGTGAGGAGGCAGGCCGAGGCCTCCAGCGCGGTGATGTTTGTGCCCCAGATAAGCTACGACGAGGCGCCGAGGCGCGAGACTAGCCAGGCGCCCCCGAGGGACCTGAGTCCCCTGCTGGAAGAGTTCCAGGCGCAGCGAGAGCTACTGCCGCCGCCAGGGGCCCTCCCGATCCCACACGAGTTTGAGTTCCCAGAGAGCTTCACGGCCTGGAGAGCCTACGTCATGGCCCACCTGCCCTCCGTGGCTCTCGTGTCCAACATCGACATCGAGCTCGCCCTGAAGCTCGTGGTGTACTCCACAAAGTGGCTCTCGCCCAATACGCCTTTGCAGATTGCGCCCTGGATCTACGCGCTGCTGGTACGAGTGCCTGAGGTGCTGACGCCCTCGGACATAGCGGTGGTACGAGAGCTGGGCGTCCGGGCCCGGAGACTCTCCGCCAGGCCAGAGCTTCCGGAGGCCACACGTGTGCTTTGTGGCGTGGTGCTGAGCATAGTGGGGAGCTTCTTCCACCAGCGGGACCTCCTGGCTGCCTAGCGCACTCGCCCACATCGAGCTGCCACACCAATTGGGCCCAGGCCACCAATATCAGCATCGCCCGTCATCCCTCGTCAACTCAGCATCTCTCCCCTCTTTAAAACGGTATCTAGTGCCTCATTCCGTAATGCCCCCGTGCCCGATCTAAATCCTCAACCTTATCTTTCGCGTTATCACGAACCACAACATGGCCAAAATCACAGTCTTGGGGTAAGTCCGTCTCAACCGCTGCTAACCTCAGAGCCGGAGTCACGGGGCTCACGTGTGCCCTCGAGCTTCTCAGAAGCGGGCACGACGTGACCATCGTGGGGAGACACATCCCGGGCGATATCGACATCGAGTACACCTCGCCCTTTGCCGGCGCCAACTGGAGCACCTTTGCCGGGCCTAAGGACACCTGGCTCAAGCAGATCGACAAGGTGTCGTACCCGATCTTTGTGGAGATGGCAAAGAACCCCAACACGGGCATCCACGTGGTGCCACACCACGTCTACTTCTCCAAGGGCCAGCAGGTCAAGTACCCGTGGTACTGCACTGAGGGCTTTGTGAACAACTTCCGGGACCTCACGGAGGCGGAGCTCCCCGAGGGCATCGTCGCCGGGTTCACCTGGGACACCGTCACCATCACCACGGGCACATACCTCCACTACCTCCTGCAACTGTGCTTCTCCTTTGGAGGCGAGTTGAAACGGCGCGAGGTGAAGCACATTGACGAGGCATACAAGCTGCACACCTCTGGGATGGCGGATCTCGTTATCAACTGCACCGGGATCATGGCACGCTTCCTGGGAGGCGTTGAAGACGCAAACGTCTACCCAATCAGGGGCCAGGTGATCTTGGTGCGCAACAATGCCTCCAAACAGGTGATTGTGAACATCGACGGCTACGCTGGCGAGAGCTTCTACATGTTCCCACGGAAGGAGGGCGGATGCATCATTGGCGGGACCTTCCTGCGCAACGATTGGTCCTCGCAGCCAGACCCGGGGCTCACAAAGCGGATGTTGGAGAGAGCCAAGCGGTACGTTCCTGAGATGGTGGATGCCAGCGCTGGTAACCCTCCAGAGATCCAGGTGTTCAAGGAGCTTGTCGGGCACAGACCCGCGAGAAACGGCGGCGTCAGACTGGAGAGAGTCGGCAACGTTATCCACAACTACGGCATCTCTGGCGGAGGGTACCAGGGCTCCTGGGGGCTGGCCCAGGAGGTTGTGAAGCTCGCGAACCGTGGGGCCAAGTTGTGAGGCCAATTGGTATAGATATAAACAGCAGTAATCACCACCACTAGCCAGTGGGCTCCATCACCACGACGGATTGAGATCACCGCATCCACCGTTTTAGCAACGCATTGTGATGGCCCCCCTAAATTGCTCCGAACCCCGACGGCGCGCCGTGACGTCATCGCGGAGTATATAAGGAGCAACCCTCTAAGAGATCCACAATCCATCACATCTACATATTCAATGTCGACCCACGCCTCTGGTCTTCCTATTCCACAGCCACACCCTGAGATCGCGCCTCACGCCCTCAGCCTCTTCTCGCTGAAGGGCAAGGTGGCGTCGATCACGGGCTCCTCCAAGGGCATTGGTCTCGCAATTGCAGAGGCTTATGCCCAGGCTGGAGCAGACGTGGCCATCTGGTACAACTCGTCGCCTGCTGACGACAAGGCAGCAGAGATTGCAGAGAAGTACGGCGTCAAGTGCAAAGCCTACAAGGTGTCGCTCACGGAGTTTGAGTCAATTGACCATGCCATCAAGCAGCAGGTTGAGGACTTTGGCACAATTGACATCTTTGTGTCGAATGCTGGTGTCGCCTGGAGCGGCGGAGCTCTGCTCGACCAGCCGGACGACTCGATGTGGAATTCGGTGATGGACATTGACCTCAACTCGATATATCACCTCTCGCGCTCCATTGGCAAGGTGTTCAAGGAGAAGGGCAAGGGCTCCTACATCCTGACAGCGTCGATGTCGGGCCACATTGTGAATGTGCCACAGCTCCAGTCTGGCTACAACGCAGCCAAGGCAGCAGTACTGCACTTTTCCAAGTCTCTTGCCGTGGAGTGGGCTGGCTTTGCCCGTGTCAACACGGTGAGTCCAGGCTACATTGGCACGGAGCTCACAAACTTTGCCGACCCAAACCTCAAGAGACAGTGGTGGCAGATGACTCCTATGGGGAGAGAGGGACTGCCGCAGGAGCTCGTGGGAGCCTACCTGTACTTTGCCTCGGACGCATCGACATTCACCACGGGCGCTGACCTCAGAGTGGATGGCGGTTACACAGTGACTTGAATATAGAAGCAAATAGAGATAGAGACTGCAAGAGGCAAGACTGTAGAAACTGCGAGGAGCGAGATTGTAGAGACTGTGCAGGAAGCGAGATCGTAGATCTAAATGCAGGGTCCTTGGTTGATCTGGTTACATAATGCTGGCTCTTTTGAGGTAGACGATGAGTCTAGATGATCTTAACCATCATCTATCGAGCTCCTGCTTAGTCCTCCACTGGTCACGATCCTTAAACTCACAGTCCTCTTTGGGATCACCAGCTTGGCCTTTGTTTATCTTTCGCTTCGCGTATGTGCCTGCGGATGTGTCAACGCGCTCTCCCTACTACCAACCTTCCTCTTTGAAAACTCCAAAATGTCCAAAGACGAGGCTTCCAGTGCTGCCAGTGGCTCTAGCACTCTGGGATCCGGAGATCCGGCTGTGGGCTTCTCACCACACATCTTCGAGAACTACTCCTTCATGCCAAGGGAATCCGCTTCCTACAAGACTGCGAGGGAGAACTGCTCCGTGGAGACTGTGGCGGACTCTGTTGTGCCTCTTGGTCCTCCTACAAAGCTTCCAAATGTGCCGCTAGATGAGCCCGTCGAGGTGGAAGCTCCACATCCTGGCCTCTACCGAAGTGTCAGAGAGTGGCTGGGCGGTGACGCTGGAGAAGTTGATCCAGAGAGACAGCCATTGATACCACCAGGCACACCATCCAGCTGGCCAGCACCTTCATCGCTCTATCTTGTACTCGCGGTGCTGTTTGTGGTGATGATGACACTTCTCATCGTTACAGGAGACCCAGCGCCACTCTACTTCATCTTGCGGGCAGCCACATGCTATGTGCTCGGACAGGAGAGGGCTTCAGCTCTTTTCGGCCAGGGCTTCTGTCCTGGGCTTGAAGCACAGGGTGCTAAGGGCCACGATGCAACGACACAATGATGATACGATCAGCGCTATGGTTTGGTATACATATTTTCTGTGGATCCGAGACTTATGGGTGGTCCTCTGGCGAGTTTTCTGATGGTTATGGTTCTAATAGTGATTTTTACGGTTATTGCAAAGAGTAGATAGCATCGGAGTCTGGTGAAGTCCCTCTGTTGATGCCCGCATGATTTTGGCAGCGCGAATTTTTCATCTCATCGCCACACATAGCGTCAAGAGACTCATCTCCAACACCTCTTCATAGAGAACCATTTGTCTTTAACACATTCCAGAAACACTATGGCGAAGCACAGAAAGTTCGGGGATGTCGTGGAACCAACGGTGGAGGCTGTGACCGCGCCGGAGCCAGAGTCTGCTTCCGAGTCTGACAGCGACGATGCTCCTGAGGAGGAAACGATAAGCTCTGGGCAGCAGGCTCTCTCCCAGCGTCTCGCTGACGAGCAACGGCTGGAGAAACAGCGTCAGCAGGAGTTGAAGGAGAAGAGAAGAGCGCAACAGGCGAGATTCAACGAGCAGGCTGAGTTGAAGAAGGCAAGACAGGCTGAGCTACAGAAAAAGCAACTGATGGAGCTCAAGAAGGCGGAGGAACAGGAGCGACTGAAAGAGGCTAAGAAGAGAGCTAAAGAGGAGGAGGAACAACTTCTGATGCAGGAGCTGGAAAAACAGATGGCCAGAGAGGATAAGACGAGGCGGCTCAAGAAGAAGGCGCAGAGCGTCAGCAAAGCAAAGAAGTTTGAAGGTGGAATTCAGGCCAAGGTGCTGACAAAGAAGATGCCTGCAAAGGTGATAAAGAAGGACTCGCTCCTGAATAAGCGGAAGAAGAAACTCAACAAAAGAGTTTAATTGCATGATGGATTACATCCGGGGAGTTGGTCAACGTAACAGCGTTCCAATTGTAATATAGTCGAAGGCACGGTAATTAAGGCAGAAATCTGACCATTATATGCATATTTTGGCTATTGTCCAGTTCCGACCCCCTGGATCTGGTTTAGAAGTTAAGCGCCTAATGTCTCACATTCGCTGAAACGAGAGTGTTTCAGAATAGCCATTTGTAACCCATTTTAGCCAGCGGATACGTGCGTCTTGGACGCAAAGAACTACCCCTGAGCCAGAAGCGGTCAAGGCTTGAGCACACATGAAGGCGGCTGCCCAGCATTAGCTGCCCGCGATCAAAGTTGCCGACCTTGACCGGAGTGCAGGGTTTGCTAATGTACGTTTCAGATAGCGACAAAGGCTGCGAAGATCTGAACAAGCACAATAGCGGGCGATCCCTACTAGTAGACCCTGTTAATATCCGATACCGATTCCACTCCCTCAATTGAATGCTTGTCCCCACGGGACGATTGGTTTCTCGCTGGGTGGTTGCTGGACCACTTCTCGGGAAACCCTTTTTTAGTGAGATTTAATCCCAGGCACCTAGTGTTAAACCCTGGTTAAGCGAATTGGGGCCCAAAATACGAAACACTGGTGTGTCGAAGGTGGTAAAGACAACGCCTTAGCCTCGAGAAAGCCTCGTGTGCGTGATTCAGATCGACAGCTGCAAGAGTGCATATATCTCTTGCCAGATTGCGGTCTAAGCTACGATCAAAAGGGCAGTGGCTGTATGCGAATCGACTTGTACGGCATGGTTCCCACTGGGAGGGCTTATTGTTGCAAAGCAGCTTTGCTGAGTGGTGATGAGAAAGATCGGCGGTGTAGATTTCCAGATGCTGACGCTCTGCGAGGTGAGCGCCGATCCAGAAGATCTCGTCTATACACCCTGGCAGTACACATGCCCTCGGATCTAGATCCTGTGCGTGTGCGGATCCTCGCAAGGCGGAACTGTGCTGGAAGTTTGCGAGATTGGGATGTTGGCTCCCTGGATAAGTGCACCATATCCTGGTGAGCCAGGAATAATACTCCACCTCAAGTACCGCATGCCATCAATGCTGCGTCTGCATACCCACAACTAGCCTGATCCAGATCGCTCAGCTCCCAGGGCCTTGGCGATCACCTGGGACAGCCACAAGTTGCCGCTTTGCAATTACCCGGCAAAACCTACTGGTGCGGGGAAACCCGGACACCGCACGTGCCATAAATAGGTGGCACTTACACCACCAGCACTACCCATTCACATGTCTGAGTTCCCTGAACCGCTCTCCCACGAGGAAATGAAGCTACACAAGATCCCTCTCGAGTACCGGGACCGGTGTGCCCGGCTACTAGTTCCCCTGCAAAAGTGTCGCAGGGAGAGTGCCTTCATGCCCTGGTCCTGTACAGAGGAGAGGCACTCTTACGAAAAATGCCAGTATCTGGACTTCAAGAGACGTGTGAAGGAGCTGGAGCAACTCAAGGCTGAGCAATAGAGAGACGCTGGAGGGAAATCTCTCCTGTCTCAGTCGTTTCAACATTGAGCAATATTTATCTATTTATTTATTGGCCATACTGGCCACTTATTTATCGAAAGGAAATTACAACGCTAGTAGTCCGTCTAATCACTACACAGTCATTACATTACTTCGCATTACTTTGGTGGGTACGGCATATATGGCCCGTAGGGCATGTACTGCACTGGGTACACCACCTGCTGTGGCATCTGCCTCATCTGAGGCGCATGAGGCATGTGGGGAATTTGGGCCATTGGAGCCATTTGTGGTACTTGTGGGGGACCCATCTGTGGCTGCGGATACGAGTGGCGTTTTACAGCCTGTCTCTTCTTAGCTGAAGTGTTGAGGATGGCATATGCAGCGGCCTCAGGGCCCTCCCGCTTCAGTACCTTTGCATGGTAGAGTCCACAGGCATTACACAGAGTTCTGGCACCGTTTGGGCCTTTACGCCACTCTGGTGTTTCTGTGATACCACAGCGTTGGCAGGCAAAGGGCGATTTCATCTTACCAACGCGCATCTGTTTCTGAAGAAGCTTCTTTGATCTAGGATGGTAATCGTAGCCCTGTGGGTACTGTGCAGATACAGGCTGTGGAGAGGGAAATGGTGACACATTAGGTGAAAGGACAGTTGGCGGTGGGAGTGATTGTACTGATGGAGCAGGTAAGGATATTGGCGGTACGCCTCTTGGTACTGAGGAAAGCGCTCTTGATGGTGGAGGTAGCTCTCGTTGTATTGGTGTCTCCTTTGAGAAGATATCAGCAGCCGCTCTCAGGGTGTCAAGCGGATCTCTGCGTGGCAGCGGGAGGGTCGGAGATCCACCGCTGAGGGAGGGAAGATGTTCCACTGGTGATGATAGTGGCAGTGGCGGCGGAGGTACAATTGCAGAAATCGAGGGGAGTCTGATCTTGTCCCTTTGATTTTCCATGACGGCTGCCATTAGGCTGTTTTTGGTGGAGTGGCAGATGGCAGGTACAGCCCTTATATCTCTTGTCACTATGAGGCCAGGCGGGATTCGTCCGCAGCGGTGTGCATGGCATTTGTTCCTGAGTGCGACTTTGATGCTCCTCACGCTTCTTTGGCCACATGCCTCAGTGGAAGAGAGTTGCATTGCAGAAGCTATCTTGCAGATACCCGCGTCTCTCAGCATTGTAGTGCGTGAGGTATGCGTTCATCTGCATACCGCACTAAAAGCGTAGTTGCCATAGTGTAGCGCCCCCTAGCAGGCAGGAGTGACCTCTCGTAACTGCCCGCCTTGGGACCAACCGTGCAGGTATGCATGATCCTGCATATCACCGTACTTCGCTTCGCTTATATACCTTGCACTACTCTTGAAATGTTCTCTCAATCTGTCCCCTCAGACGGGTCAATCATAAATAGGGGCATCGTGTTCTACCACTAGGGTCTCGACTCCGCGAGGGTTGCGGCTTGCCCTGGCGTCTCATCTTGTCTTGTCTGTCCTTACGTAGGCCAGTAGTCTACAGCCCCCTGTCTTATTCTCAATCCCTTGTCTCATCTGTGCTTACAAAATGACATTTCCAGCTACTTGTTACCCTTGCGGTGGTGCGGAACGCTTTGATGGCCTTACAAATTCTCCGCGTTTCTTCGTAAGTCTAGACACGCCCACAGTCGAGCATATCGGAGGTGTCTGCTCTGGTAAATCCTTACATCACTTTATTATGTTGGTATGTTTGAGCCATATCTGTATCTGCATATGCCCATGTCTTGTCCAGGTGCCAAAGTGTGGCCCAAAGTCTAATGGTCTGAACCCCTCAGGCCGGGAGATAACGTTGGGAGGCAAAGGCAACGGCAACCAAGGTTGCGAACCCCGGCTTTAAGCGAGCATTCGCCGTTTCCCACTGCTTGCCGTAGGCCAAAACGGCACTCTTCTATTTTGAGACTTGTTTATTCTGTAATGGGGCGTTTCCGTCTGAGACAGGTCTGAGATCTCCACAGATCCGTTCAGATCTAGATGTCCAGATGTCTCCTCTTCACCTGGCATACCCGCTGCGCCTATTGCTTGCTTGTGCGCACCGCTGTGTCCGCCTCCTGTGATCTAATGACGTTCGATCTATTGTTGAACCAGTTGTGAACTTGGTGAGTACCTCTCGATTCACATTCTCTGTAGCGGAGCGGCTGGGGACTGGCCGAGACGGAGGGGGACGTGGACACTTGCCGTATAATTTGCCGGGACAAACCACTAGACTTGGGCCCGATTTCTAATCGATTTTTGGTCAACTTCTAAGACTGATCCTGATGGAACTCTAAATGGTCTATGGACCGCCGCTTGTCTGAGCAGCTCTTTTGTGGCGCAGGGTGAAACAGTTTTTGATAGCCTAGTTTGAGGTCCCAGCATGTGCCCTGCTCTATCATGAACCTCTCTATGTGATTTGATGCGTGAGCCATCGAGATTGAGCCCAGATGGCATGTTGGCCCTCCATGATGTTTTTTGCGTGGCTCGTGGAGAATACCATCGAAACCTACATACGAACCAGCTGATTGTTCTCCTTGAACGGGATATGCCTCCCAGATGTAATACAGCTCCAGCAATACACAGGCAAAGTGTGATGGCCTCCCGCGTCAGAGCGCCGACGGAATAGGCGTGTGCAAGCGAAGGCCATTTGTGCAGTTTTGTGACACCACATTCCAGCTCGGCGTGGCTATGAATGCGTCCCTCGAAGGGCAAAGCCTGGATCAGCCACCTCATTCCACTTGAGGCATACCCCTACAAACCATTCTCTTGGTTTTTCCTGAGCTCTCTGTGCTATTCTCTCGTCCCGGATTTTGACGCCTCACATGCGGTCGAGGCTGTCCAGCTAACACGTTGTGCGTATAAGCACATCTCTGCGCGATGTGAACCGCTTTTTTGAGGCTTCGTCATGTTAGTTGCTCCGTATTTATGTTGGATTCGGTGAGTCAATCTTCTAGAAGAAACTCGAACGTGTTGCGTAAGTGACGATGGATGTGTGAAACGGCCCCTTACTAGCGACATCCCGCAGCAAAGCCTCCAATTGACGAGGCGGCTACAGGGCAAGGGACAATCTCACCGCTACAAGCTCCTCTGAGATAACTGAGAAGGTCTCGAGCTGAGAAGATATTCACTCAGCCTCGCCCTCTCTAATGTGGCTACACCAAAGCGCCAACGATCTACTGTACAAAGGGGTAATACGCAGAGCGATTGAGCGCGAGATGTGACAGGTAATTTCTAATCGGCACCTGTCAGTTCACACACTTCCGTGGGAAGCTGAGGTTCTGCGACGTCATTGGTTGCATCGAGCGCTAACAATTGGATTCAGTGTCGCTAAGGCACATAGGACAATCACGCAAGTTGATCGAGGAGATAATTCACAGGTCAACTTTGCTGTAGTACCAATGGTATCACTGGCCCATTTAGGAGCGCAAATGACCGTGCAATGGCCCGATTGGAAAGACAGAATTCCCAATTAGTTTGCATGGTGACACTGACTACGTGAGAAGCCTACGTGACCCAAGCTATGGCCCAATTGGAAAGACAAAATGCCCAATGGTTTGCATGGGTGTCTGCACGCATTGCTAAACAAAAGATTCTGGGATTTGTGATTAATCATAAACGCTGGCTAGGCTGACTAGACCAGAGCTTCCGAAGTGCGGGACATACTACAACGCGCGTGACATCTCTTGTATCAATCCTCTCCAGCTGGCATTTCGTCTTTCAGCACCTGTATAAGTTTGAGCCTCAATTCAGTGGTGCTGTCGCCCCTCAAGACGTCGCTGACAAAGAAGGCCTCAACCTCCAATTGTACCATTTCAAGTGCGCCTTTCAGTACCCCTACAAGTACGTTCGAGTACCAAAGCTCCTTGGATGCCTTGCTATCGTCAGGCAACTCCACAAACTCTGCCAAAGGATTCTCGTCCAGTATTAGGGAGAACTCCTTGCCGTCCTGCGACCAGTTGGCGATAGTTGGGGAGATGTTGAGGAATATGCGGAACCCAACTTTCGACACAACTTCCGCTGTGTCTGTAAAGGAGTGGCACCTGGCTGTTCCTGTCTTGGCGAGGAAGTCCTCAATGAGTCGTATGCCTATGTTGTACCCCATCTTCTCCAACTCCTGATTCACTCTTTGGTAATCGCTCTTGTAGTCACGCACCAGTTGTGCCACCACAGAGCCATATGTGAGTGTGAAGAGCTCAGCATTCTGATGTTAGCCTTGCATCGGTGCTTACATACCACCTTGTCCACCCGATTCTTCCATATATCGTCACTTGCGTACTTTTTGCTCATTGTGGAGTTGGATCGCACAGCGTGTGTGTTTGCGTCTCATCTGGCCAAATAGGTTATGAGCCCCGCGACCAGCGTCTGGCGCTAATTGGCGCGCCATTCGGCGCTTTTTTTCGCACGCTTCGCGGGTCGCTCTTGTGACGTACCGCCACCAGGCACACTAATTTTTTGTAAGCAATATCAAGCTACTCATCGATATTCGAACCCTCACCTTTATCAACTCCTAGACTCGTTCATACATAACTGGAAGGTGTCACTACCTCTGGGGAACTTCTTACCCACCCGTCACCGAAGCAGCAATCAACCAAGAAAAGCGATTCCCAATGGAGGAACTCTCACCCACTGAGATGGCCAAGTCCAGCTTCCAGTGTCCCTCACCACCGCCCATCCTCAATACGGGGCACTCTTCTGTCTCCATCAACCAGATCGTGACCGAGGATAAGTCAAGAATGGTACCTGCAGGCGGAGCTCTTCTTAAGGGGAGGGTTGCTGACCGGGCTGTTGTAGCTGCTGTTGCGGCGGCAACTGCTCGTGACCGGATGCGCTCTGTGAGCCCGCCACTGCTATCACCAGAAGGTCACAGCATGAGTGCATCTTCACTATCATCCAATGATGTGCATGCTCATTTCTACGTGGAGGACACAATAAGACATGGAGGAGTGCGGTCCAGAAGCAATTCATCCTCCACCACAAACGAGCGTAACATTGGAGAGATTCTGGATGCAAAGAAAGAGAGTATCAACCTGGATCCTCGATTGCCACAGGATGATGGTAAGATCCACATCTTGTTTGGCGTTTGTGGCTCGATAGCCTCCGCCAAGATCAAACTTATTATCAAGAAGCTAGAGGAGATATACGGTGATGGTGTGAGAATCCAGCTCGTCCTCACGTCTGCTGCAGAGCATTTTGTGGCTAAAACGGACTTTGGCCCAAAGGTTATGATATGGCGTGATAAGGATGAGTGGAGTACGTGGAAGAACAGAACAGATCCCGTGCTACACATCGAGCTGAGGCGTTGGGCAGACGTTTTGGTCGTGGCTCCCCTTACAGCGAACACGCTATCCAAGATTGCCCTGGGTATATGTGATAACTTGTTAACCAACGTTATCAGAGCATGGAACACACAGTACCCAATCCTCATGGCGCCCTCGATGGTGAGTTACGCTTACAACTCTGTACAGACAAAGAGGCATCTCAAGACGATTAAGGAGGAGATGCCCTGGATCGATGTATTACGGCCTGCTGAAAAGATCATTGGCAGTTATGGTGACATTGGTATGGGCGGTATGATGGACTACAACGAGATTGTCGACAAGATTGTGCACAAGCTTGGAGGCTATCCTGAGGAGGATGACAATGACGAGGATGAGAATGAGGAGAATGAAGACGAGGAGAATGAGAACGACGATGACGATGAGGAGAACGATGACAACGACGAGGATGACGATGAGAACGAGGACGTTATTGAGGATGAGCCGGAGACTGGCATGCGCAAGCTCAGTGTCGCGCAGGAGAACTAGGTAATGGCTAATGAATACGCTATAATGGCTATAATAGTTGGGCTTGATAATGCCGTAATTTGGCATCTAGTAGAGTTTGCCGCATCCAGTAGCGGCCGCGGAAAGTGTCAGCAAATTCCGGCGCGATTTTGGTGGCTCGGCACTTGATGCGGTGGAATTATCTGGACTCTTCAAGATAAAAGACTCAAAGGTCCCACTTGATAGAACTCTGTAAAGGTCTCGACAGTCACAGCTACAACCGCTGGCTATTGTACCACCAGCTATAGCTGAATACCAGTGCCAAGCCACAGTTCGGGGTTTGGTTCGCGAAATTGCTCGATATTTCCCGCTAGGTTAAAAAAAGTGCAAATTACCAACGGATTACAAACTCATCTCAAATCTCTTCAAAGTCCCACAACTTCACTTGGAAAGAACCATGAACGTGTTGCTTCTTCTGAGCCACGAGTTTGTGGCCAGCCCGGACGCTGAAAAGGTCGTTACACAGAAGAAGACGGAGCTGGCGTCTACACACCCGGGATGTGTCATTGACCAGTACCTGCTTTCCAACATTGTTCTCGAGAAGGTTTCACTCACGCCCAATAAATACGACTTTGTCTACTACGTTGATCGGGATGGCAACAACGCCACGATACCCAACCACCCCTCGATACGGCAGAGTGTTAAGGGTGTGGAGCCAAAGAGCGAGGAGCCTAAGAAGCTGAGTGCAAAGCTGGCTAAGCTCAAGTTCAAGAAGCTCAAGGAGAAGTCGCCTACACCTTCACTGCCTGAGCTGCAGTCACCTGTGGAGAGGGAGAAAAAACTGAGATACCTGAGTGATGACTCTGATGACGAGCTCATTGACGAAAATGAGCTCATCCAGACTTCGCTCAACACATCCTCCATCATTTGCCTGAGAGAGCCAAGCTCGGGTAAAAAGAGAAGAAAAGCTTGTAAGGACTGCACGTGCGGCCTTGCCGAGCAGGAGGCATTTGGATTTGAGGAGAAGCCTCGGGTGGAGTTCACCAAGGCGGAACTCGCGGAGATTGACTTCACAGTGGAGGGCAAAACCGGTGGATGTGGGTCGTGTGCTCTTGGCGATGCCTTCAGATGCTCGGGATGTCCATTCCTCGGGCTCCCAGCATTCCAGCCGGGCCAGGCAATCACCTTGGACGGCGTGGAGGACGACTTGTAGCATGAAAAGTGATTAGACACTAAAGCATTATTTATTCGAATCATCGTAGATACCTTGATAGATACATCTTACAAACCTACACTTGTCAAAAAATGCACTCTATGAATATGATAAAAATTACACCTTGGATACCACCGTTTGCTGAGCTTGGAGCTGTTTGGCGTTTCTCTCGTGGTAATCCTTCTGTACCTCACGGTAGTGCTCACAGTCGTGTGATTCTAGTAGTCTGTGGCGTGTGCAGAACTTGCCACCACAGAAGTTACAATCTCCAATTATTGAGTGTGGTGACGTACAGTTCTTGTGATGACAGAGCTTCTTGCTCTTCTTCTTGGTCTTTGGGAGTGGTGCTGTGGATGACATGATTATGATATTGATGCACTAGCTGTATTATAGTCGAGTGTTGTTGAGGGGTTCGTGAGTAGATGGAGCGAAGGTTGCCTATAAGGTGTCAGGACAGAAGACGGTGGCAAATGTGCTTTTTATGCGGAGATGTTATCGTCGGTACGCGCACGCCGGTCACAGATAAGGTGACTAATCTAAATGACATGACATAATTCTACCAAAGGCCCATTCTCTGGAGACCCAGTCTAACAACCTCCTCAACGTTGTCACCGATCACGGTCGGCCAGCAGGGAAGCTTGTCGCCATCGCGGTACACGCCCGTTCTCACAAGCGCTGTGTTCCAGCCATACGAGTAGCCGCCGATAATGTCCGAGGCCGGATTATCACCAACCATGTAAACCTCCATTGACGACGTGACAGGCTCTCCCAACTCGTGCACCTCAGTCTGTTCCTTACCAGCCATCTTGAGTGCCCGCGACAGAAGCACGTGGTGTGCGTAGTCGTAGGCCACCTTTGTTGGCTTCCCCAGCACCGTTTTGGAGAGCTCTTGTGAGTGGATCTCTCTGTGCAAGTTCTCCATGATGAAGCGGAACACTCCCTGTCCGAAGCGAGGCTCTGGGTACTCGTTGGCCCAGACCCAGTCGCTGTTGGAGAAGATCACATGGCACTGTGGCTGTCTTCTCAGCACGTCACAGACAACTTGGACGTCTGTGCCGAGGTCTCTCGGGTCATTGAAGACCAGAATCGCGTCAATGACAGTCTCGTCCAATCCAGGCTGGGCCCTTCCAAAGCTCAGCAGCTCTTTGTTGTGGAAAGGCCACACTGCCGGGTTAGTGGCCACATAGTCTGCGGTGACCACCACTTTTTTGAATCCGTACTCCTCTGCCACGTATCTGCTCTTGTCCTTGTCTCCACCAATCACAAGCACAGTCATGTTGGCCTTGTCCTTGAGCGACTTCATCGGTGTGTGCGATTGCACAATCTGCTCTACGTCCACTGGGACCGAGAGAAGCTTCTTAAGCTTGGAAGCTCTTTCGACCTCAGACACGCCGCCGCCATTGGTCATCAGAATCCAGGGAACACGGCGCTCCTCGAGGTAGTTGAGTGCCTCGTGGGCACCGGCGATAGGCTTGGAGCCCTTTAGCAGAACTCCGTCCATGCTGGGGTTAGCTGGGATCAATTGAAAGCTTACTCAAAGACAAATCCAGCCTCATGAGACTGGAGGCGAAGCACTCGCGATGTGTGGAGGCCACGAAATAGGCCTGGCCGGGTTCGAAGCATGGTGATGGCCAAGTGGTAATCTAGATCGCGACTTGTCTTGATTGCGTTGTTGGGGCAACGAGACTCCTCCATGCACCTGGCTCGAAAACTACACAGTGCCTTCTAAATGCCTAATGTTCATTCGTAACCTTCCTCCACCACCCACTTGTCCGCAATGGCTCCAGTGAGGGCTTCGCATGCTCTGCCCACGACAAGCAGCCCTGGAGGACGCGATCCAATCTCCTCTACAGCCTCCACGAGATGCTCGAGTCTCGTTCTTGTGACCCGCTGATCTGGACACGAGGACCGCTCTACTATCGCTGCTGGCACCTTCGGATCCCAGCCCTTGCTGATGAGTCCATTGACAAGATCCTCGATCCGGTGTAGAGCCATAAGGAACACCGTCGTTCTCGACTCGACGTACTCTGGCAGGTTAGGCAGAACACCTCTGCGGCCGGTGCCAGTACAGATCAACACTTGGTCCGCAACGTCTCTCTGTGTGGCTGGAATCAAGGAACTCACTGTAGAGGAGAGCGCAGATGTGATGCCTGGAAGCACGCGTGGGGTGTATCCCTTCTCCTTGAAGAAGAGGTACTCCTCACCACCACGGCCAAAGATGTATGGATCGCCCTGTTTGAGCCGTACCACCTTCTTTCCCTCCTGAGCTGCCTTGAGACCCAGCTCTAGAAGCTCGTTTTGGGCGGCCTCGGCGTTGCCCGGGAACTTGCGGGCAATGAATTTCTCCGTCTTTACTGGGATAAGGTCCATCACCTGCTGTGGCACAAGCTTGTCAGCAAGGACAAGGTCTGCAGTGTTGATCTCGTTGAGCGCTCCAATCGTGAGCAGAGACACAGACCCTGGGCCTGCTCCCACAAGCGATATGGAGCCGTGGGACTGAGCATCTCTTGAATTTGTGTTAATTTCAATAGCTGGCTCTGAGCTTCCAGCTGTCTCTTTAGTTGCCTCTTTGTCGTCTTGCTTTATTTCCTCCGTCTTGGTCTTTTTGGTCCCCTGTGCACTCTCGCCAATGCCTGAAAGCTCCTCCACGGTAAGCGTTGCCAGCTTTGAGAATGGGTAGTACTCCACCATCTGTGAAAGCCACCTTGAACGTTTCAGTCTCTGCTGTGATTCCGTCATGGTGAACTCTGACACAAACGAATTGAGTCTCGAAGTCTGCACAGCATCCTCCTCGTTTTCGCCGTCAAGCATTTTGGCGTATTCAGCCTGGAAATGGTCAGCCAGTGCCTTACGATCCTCCTTTTGAATCTCTTCTCTCAGCTTGCCAACGTTCTCACACACCTGTCCCACGTTCTTAGGCAACTGTGAAACAATCTCACGCTTGATACGGCTCGCCAACTTACACCCTTTGCCCGAAGTTGTCACTCCCAATTGGAAGTCACCATCCTTGTAAGTGGACAAGAGTGTGAAAGTAGAGAACTGCGGTCTCTCTGTGGTATTTATAGGGATACGGTATATCTGGCACATGTCAAAGATGGCCTTCTTCAGTGGCTCATCGCTCACTGGCAGGTTCACATAGACACGATCGACGACCCCAGCAACCTCAGCTCTGCCCAAAGTGACAAGGTCAGAGTCGATGTTGAAGCGTCTCCTTATTATTGTGACCCGTTTTTGCATCTTCAAGAGTCCTGCGGGAACCTCATCGTCCGTATGTGTGACGACAACGGCGTTGGCGCCGTCATCCAGTATCGCCTGTACACGGTGATATGCTAGAGGCGTAGCACCAACAAGGAGGTGGGTCTCCCCTTCACACTTGAGCGAGACGAGCATGGTGGGTGATAGGCTTGGGTCATCACATCTCGAGAAGTTTTGTTGTGGCAACATGTCACGTGACTTGTGGCGCTGTGGCTGGTAGGGAAATTTTTTGGCGGGTGTGTTTATGTAATGCGGTAGGGGCACGCCCTCAGTTACGAGATGAGCTGATCTGATGATGTTCATCCATCTTCAAACCATGGCTAAGAGAACGTTGGGGCTCGGCAAGGCCGCACAGCAGCGCAAGAAGTCGAAACCTGAAAAGCAGGAGGTTGAGCAAAGGGAAGAGGAGATTCACGTCGAGCTGGACGACGAAGTGGACCCTGACGATGAGCTGGCACAACTGAAAGGTTTATGGCAAACGTTCGTAGCTGACAGGGACAACGAGCCAGTGCTTAACGGAGTGATCCATGAGTGTGATAGACTGCTGAGAAACGAGGAGAAGCTACCGGCTGAGCTTCACGCAGTGTATGCCATTGCTCTAGCTGAACTGGCCGTGTTCCATACAGAGGATGAAGGAGAGGGCAAGAGTGTGAAGGACTTCTTTGACACCGCTCTGGAGCGTGCTGATCTTGGTCTTGAGCAGTACCCCGAGTCGATCCAGCTTCACTTTGCCAAGGCGAGAATCATCATCAGCAGAATCCCGCTAGAGTTCATCTCGAAGTGGGATCTCGAAACAAAGGACAAGACCAACGTTGCCAAGATGCTGGATGCTGCTTTGCAAAGTTACGAGACCGCTGAGGAATCAGTGAAACTTTTGAAGAATTATACGCTTCTCGATGCCGATGTGTTTGAGACTCTCAAAGCTCTTGATGATCTTCTGGACATTGTGAGAAACTTTGGAAAGATTGATGTGGCTGAAGGGCTCGATAGTGATGACGAAAGTGATGGCGAAGAGGTGATGCTGTCCAAAAGTCATCCTCTCTATAAAGTGAAAAGCGAAAAGTATTTCGACTGGCTGGTGAAGCATGGCTCTGACTTTGGCGACATGATTACTGAGGAGTATCAGCCACTGCTACACAAGAAGGACCTCTCGTCGAAAGAGGAGCGTAATCTCTCATTCTTCAAGCAGGTGAGCGTCACCATTGGACGGCTGCTTCTCCAGGCTGCCGAGAAGCCTGCTGGGATCTTCACAGCTATAACGTACGACTCTGATGTGGAGGACGACGAGATCGAAGGATACAGTGCTGAAAAGGCGCAGGAAGAGGCCGTGGCCTTCACGCAAAAGGCGGTTGAATTTTTCAAGAAGGCAGAGGATGAGGATGATCCACAGACGTGGGTCGATGTTGCCGAGGCAGTCATCGACCTGGGTAATTTGTATGATTACGAGAGCAAACAGCAGGAAGAGGCATACGCTGAAGCTGAAAAGAGGCTCAGAAGAGCAAACAACGCTACTAACGGCAAGTACTCTGAGATCCTGAACAACTTGCTCGAAAAGAACGAAGAGTAACGAGTCATAATGAACAGAGATGGACGCAACTAGTAATCTACAGTCACAGGCCATTCATGCCAGTCCAGTGTTCTTTATTAACCCTTAGAAACGTACTCCGCAAATTCCTTTAGCTTTTCAGGAATTTGAGCCTTTGTGTCTGCGCTTGCCATATCACTGAGCTTGGCCATACTTTTCACAACGTCGCCTCTCAGACTCTCCGCCTCCTTCACTATGTCTTCTAATTCCTTCAGCAGGGAGCTATTCCCCTCTTTGAGCTCACCCAGCTGGCTTTGTAAAAGCTCCAGACTTGTCTCCTTTGCAGGTATAAGATGACTCGAGACAATCTCGGAAGGTGTGAAGTCGCTTATTGGTTGTGGCTTGATCCCTCTCTCCTGCCTGCTTTTTGCCTCATCTATGAGCTCGTCCAGCTCATCCAGCTTCCTCTGCACATCTCGCTCCTTATAAATCGCTTCGAACTCCTTCTCGGTATTACTTCTCCATGAATTTATCAGCTGCGATTTCACTGTTTCCAGTAGCGCCTGGCCTTCTTTGGTTTCAGCAAGGGCAGGATAACAAGATGCAAAATTCTCATCTGTGAGCTGTCGCTGGGACTCCGCCAGTGCTTTATTCCCAACTTGTTTAAGTCTAGTGTAACGAATATGAGTTTCGGATGCCATTTTGATAATAAAGATCTATGCGATGTTGTTTGTTTACAAGACGCGCCTCCGCCCAAACACCACTTGATACCCCACTAAAAGGTAACATCAAGGCCTCGATAAAACAACAGTAGAAGACACCTCGGCACAAATGTCAGAAGAAATGAGTGGCAGTGATAATGCAATCTATGAGCTCACCAAAAAGCTGAATACGCTTTGCTGTGCCGTAAATCAAGCTCACACCGAGGCGGATCTCTTGCATATCAAAAGTATGCTTCCAGATCTAGCAAGTGATCATTGTGGACCTATCAAAGAGCAGACCGATCCCATTAAACAGCAGATTTTGACTCTTTTCCCCGCAAACTTCAGTCTTTATGGCAATCTAGCAGGACTGGACGAATACAAAGGCTCTATAGGGTCAACAGTCACCTACACAGCGGCGGACTTGAGTGACTTGAAATTGATATCAAAGATGTATCCGGAGCTTTGCCGATTTCGCAGTGCCTAT
The DNA here is from genome assembly GCA_030558135.1 of Petasospora adriatica. Classification (NCBI taxonomy): domain Eukaryota; kingdom Fungi; phylum Ascomycota; class Saccharomycetes; order Phaffomycetales; family Wickerhamomycetaceae; genus Petasospora; species Petasospora adriatica. Next base: position 171,583 of record JAJMRX010000014.1, on the reverse strand, counting down.
TGTCACAGTTTCGGAGATGTTCTTGCTTCTATGAGATCTCAAACCAAGCCCAGAGAGTATAATTCATTAGATGAGGTGGTCCATTACGTTACCGCCGGGAAAATGTTTGCCGATAAGTTGGAGATCGTACCCTCAGAGTGGTATTATGTGATCTTGATGCAACACTTTGTCCATCTCGATGACAATTGGCACCATTATAAGAGAACAAGGGGGTTCATCAGCGGGATTGACACCTACATTGTGTTCCTGCTCTTCATGTTCAAAGGTTACGACCTCAAACATGTCTTCAACGAAGCCCGAGAGAGCATCGTGTCCTACAAGCCCCAAGCTCAACAGAGTCTGCGAGACGAGCTGTGCAAAATCATAGCCTTCAGCCGAGCTGGTGCTGCTAAGGGCCTAGAGGAAGTGATCATGGGCAAAGTAGAATTCTACTGGTACAAATATGCAAAGTCTACTATGGACGCACTCGAAAAGAACCCGAGCTCCGACTTGAACCAGCTCTACGTTCTGGTGAAGGCATACGTGCCAGGCTACATCATGGTGCCTGAAGCCGAAACTCCATCCTGAGGCTACTTTCAATGTCACGATGCTGTTGTTCATGAATTTATGCTGATAGATGCAACGATTGTCTTTGCGTATTCAGTTTGGGGCATTTTTCCACCTTCAGTTCTATTGGTATGTTGAACTCTAGCGTCTCAAGGTTTTGCAGACCTGATATAACACACTCAGCCACCCCTTCAGCTGTGCCCCTGAGCTTCAAGACACTCAGCAAAGGGAGCTCTTTCATTGCTTCAGTGAACCCCTCAAACTGCTTTGGATCCGAACATGTCACTTCGTCCATGATCAGAGTGGTTATGTGGCAGCTCTTGAGAGACTTTAGCAAGCCTGTTGCACATCCTATGCTCCATCTCGTGAGGTGTAGTTGCTTCAAGGATCCCTCCCGTACACTGTGATCTGTCACTTTCCTCGAGCCTGAAATCCTGAGTCTTTCAAGCGAGGGGAATCTTGCAACAGCACTCAGTATGTCCTTGTCCTTGATGGCATCTACTGACTCCTCGATATAGAGATCCTCGAGCTTATTGGCGTTCAAGTCATCCAAGATGGAGCGACCCCCCGCCTTGCGATTGTCCATTATTGTCATTCTGCGTATTTCCGGAAACGACACTTGCTTCTCAGTAAAGTCTCCCTCGGTGTCATACTTGAGAGAGATCTCCTTAACTCTGGCGTTATCCACATCTTCGAGACGGCTGTTGGTGATGGTCACGTGCTCAGCGATTGCCAGACTCGACACTCTCACGTCTCCCGAGATGCTGATGCGCTCACACCGTGGCATCACGAGCCCCTGGATCTTCTCACACTTGCCCGTGAACTTCACTCTGCGGCATAGCGGGGCCTCCACACCATCCAGCACAAACCCATCCTCAGTCTTCAGTGTCAACGCCTGTAGCTTGGGGAGTGCCAGGTTCCGCATTATAGAGACCCCGCTTATGTCCAGGGTTTTCAGCGATGCAAATGCCATATCCGCCATCTCGCCTGCTTTGGAAATAGTGGCCCTGGTGGCGTTCCGCCAGTCGATGTACTGCCAGCTGGAGTCACGTGACAGCACAGTCTTGGGACTACACACGAGCGACTCTGGACCGAGTCTCGCTGAGAGCAGGGTAAGCGACTCGATCTTGGGAGCGTACACTGAGCGGAACCCCAGCTCCACATTCTCCACCCCGAGAGTCCTGCTCAGGGTGATGACGGTACACCGTGGATCAAACAGCAGCCTGTACGCTGGCAGGTCGGTCTCTCTGGAGAAGAACTTGAACTCGCTGTGCTTCATCTCGGGAGAGTGCACGCCGTTCATGTCCCACACGATGAGGAAGGAGTGGATGTGTCTCCTCACAAAGTTCGTGTGGAAGAGGCCATTGCCCTGTATGTCGGCCTCCCTCACCTCACAGATGTTGATGGAGAACTCTGGTGCTGGGACTGTGAGCGGGAAGCGTGGGAAGTCCGCAAACGTCTGGGGGCAGTTGTAGATGTCGTCCCAGTTGGTGCACACCCTCACGATCTGGCGGAGCCGGGTCCTCACTGGCGGAATTTGGGCCAGTGCTTCAAGCGACTCCAGAGAGCACAAGCTTGCGATGGCGAAGAAGACCTCATTCGGCGAGTCTGTGAGCAGGCTGGGCTGGAGGAGTGCCGAGTGGGGCCTCTTCATAGTGGGGAGTGTGCACCCGGACACCGCGCGCTATCTAGCTTTCGCGCCTCATCTACAACACTATCGCAAAGCATATACATTAAACCACTGGCGCCTCCCGCTTGTTGATGTCCTCGTCCCAGTCGAACTGGTACTTGCTGAACTGTCTTGCCGGGATGCCCTTGTCGAAGAGCACGTCGAGCTCGGCAAAGGAGCGGTCACGTGTCTCTGGCAGTCTGAAGAAGGACCACACAAGCACACACGATGCCGTGCCGAGCCAGACGTAGGCGGTCTTGCCCCTCAAGTTGGCCTCGCCAGGGTTGATGAGGTAGGGCTCGACGATGTTGGACACCATCGACACGACGGAGTAGGTTCCTCTGGCCAGCGCAATGCTCTGAGCTCTGAGTCTGGTGGAGGACATCTCTCCCACAACGGTGAAGGCGAGCGGCCCGATCGTCATGGCGTAGGTGGCGACCCACACCATCGTCACTCCACACTGGGCCCATCTGAGTCCTGGGGTCTGCTCTGGAGAGGCCAGCACTCCAATAAGCAGCAGGATGGTGACGAGCACGGCATACCCAGAGACGTAGATGGTTCTGCGGCCGAAGCGGTTGAGCAAGAACCACGACACGACAGTGCCGGACCACGCGATGCCCGTGGTGCCCAGGTTGAGCTTGTAGGTGTCGTCCGGGTTGAGGCCAGCCTGTGAGAAGAAGTACGATGGCGAGTAGGCAAAGGTTGATCCCGAGAGCACCTGTCCGGCAAAGGCGACACAGGCAATCTCCGTTCTCCGTCTGTTGGTGCCCTTGAAGCATTCAAGATAGGCCTTGAGCCCCTTGTCCTTGTCGCCGAGCTTCTCCCGCTCCTCTCTTTCGAGCTCGTCCGTACGGATCATCATCGCCACTCTGTTGGCTGCCTGGTTGTGGATCGACTTGTGCGAGAGTCTCTTGACCGACTTCACAGCCTGGTCGAGTCTCCCCTTACGCACCAGCCAGTTCGGAGACTCGGGACACAGCAGCGTCAAGATGAAGAGTGGGGGCACCCAGGCCCACTGAATGGCAAATGGCACTCTGTACGACCACTGCGTCTCGTTGTTGACGAATGCCTGCAACACTCCAGCAGCCACAAACTGGCCCGTGGCCCAGCACAGGTTGACGTAGGCGGAGAGGTAGCCTCTGAGAGCAAGCGGCATGATCTCGGAGGAGTACGAAGGCCCCATCACGGCGAAAATGCCCCAAGTGAGTCCACACATGATCTGGCCCGCCAGCAAGTGGCGGATGTTCTGGGCAAAGAAGGGGATGAAGATGAAGCCGGCCATGAATACCAGGGCGCCCATAATGACCCTTCTGTGGCCAAACTTCTCCGTGAGGAACCCGTTAAGCAGGTTGCCGATGATGGCACCGGCGGATGCTGAGCACGAGAGCGCCACCTGCCAGGATCCCGTGAGCTGCATGTTGGAAGGGTCTCCATCCACTGGCGAGCCGTACTGCTCTCTGAAAGTTGGGTAGGCAAAGAAGGAGGACATCAGGATGTTGTCGTAACCCTCCATGATGATGGTGGCGGACATCACCATCGCCCAGAAAATGGCCCACTTGTAGAGCTTGATGGCCTCTCCCACCGAGAGCTCGTGCTCTCCCTCGTTGGCCTCCTGTGCCTGTCTGTCGATGAGGTCTTCGTCAAGCTCGTCGATCGCTCCAAAGTTGGTGGTGTAGGTCTTGTCGAGCTTGTCAGAAACACCGCTCGCCGTGGTGATGCGTGAGGCATCCTCAAAGTGCTCCACACTGTTCTTCTCGTCCATCTTGGGTGGTCAATGGTCTTGGGTACTACGATGAGACCGCTCTTATATGCCATTGACACAGTACTGCGTCGTGACCCAAAAGGAATACGGGGTGCATCTCCCCGCAGATGATATCACTATTGTCTTGCCCAAAGGGTCTCAGCGAGAGTCTCAGCGTAGCCTAAGACGGGCCTAAGGGCTCGGGTTGTTGACCAATGCCCGAGAAGTTGTCCGGGCAGAGAGGGGACAGTGTCACAAAGGAACCGCCGGAAATGTCCGCCCACCAAATGTCCGACCATCGCATTTCCGCCCAGCAAATTTCCTGCCCAGCCTGCCAGGGCCCGCCGAGGAGCTCATGGGGTTTGGTGGCCTCTGTTGGACCCATCTTAGTCCGTCCCAGCGGCTATCTCCATCTGATCAGCCGTTGCATCTCCGTTTGTCCGGAGCAGATGGTACACAAAAACCGAGACCTTTTTCCCGATTTTCCTGATGCGGCCCGATATTATGAGATCTTACCCCACAGCATTGGCTGAGTCACCGACTGTTCGGGAGTCATGTTCTATTGTTGGGTTCATGGGGGCCTGTGCCGGAATGGGTAGCTGTAATCCCTTCGTGGTTGCTACAGTTGGCGCTGCACCCCAGAATTGAGCATTTGCGAGAATCGCAACGCCATAGTGGAGCGAGCGTTCCAAGGGCTCTAATTCGAAGCTTGTTTCATGTCGCTAGACTGCTCCTCATTCGACGTGTTGGGCTAGGAGCAAAAGCTCGGTGTGCGTGTCGCAACCGGGTGCTTCCCCACATTTGTCCGCTCAATGTGTCACAATGTTGAAGGGACAAAAGCTTTGGTGGGACAAATGGACAAAAATGTTTCTCGGGACAACCGCACGCTTCGGGTCTCTGCAACTCTCGCTGAGATTCTCGAGGTCTCCGATCCGCTATCTCGTGAGACAATGAGATTATATAACGGTTCGTAGTAGCTGGAGTAGCTCATCACTATGGCTGAACGTAACCACCACGACCGTCTCGTGTCTTCGGACACAAAGTTCTCAATGGGGATGTGGGAGATTAAGGATGGGGTCAATGTCCACTGGGCCCACGACACTTTCAAGTCCACCGTGGACAGCGAGGGTGCTCTCTACACTGTGGCCGCCACTGCACGCCTCACTGGCCGTGGCGCCAGTCTCAACAACCCCACCATCACCACCAGGGTCTATTCTCCCTTTGAGGGCGTTGTAGGGGTGGAGCACTTCCACCACCAGTCCAAGTATGCCCATTTCAAGGAGCCTCGTTTCGAATTGTCCCAGGGACAATCGTCGCAAGCCAACGTCGCGGTGTCCCAGGGGGACGTGTCCCGCGTGTCCCATGGCGACATGACATGTCTTGTCCAACAGAAACAATTTGGCGTTGAATTCAAAAAGGAGGACAAGCTACTCACCAAGCTCGGGTTCCGGTCCGTGGCATGGGTCAATGATACCCGTTACAAGGACAATGGCCAGAGCCGTAACTACACCACTTTCCAATTGCACGTCTCCAACGGTGAGAAGTTCTATGGTCTCGGTGAGCGGTTTGGACCTTTTGTCAAGAATGGGCAAAGGGTGGAGATGTGGAACGAGGATGGCGGTACCAGCAGTGAGCTGACCTACAAGAACATCCCATTGATTATGTCCAGCAGAGGGTACGGTGTCTTTGTGGACAGCACCTCGAATGTCGTTTTTGAAGTGCAGTCGGAGCGTACCACTCGTGTTAACATCGCTGTGCAAGGCGAAGGTGTACGTTACTATGTGATTGCCGGCGATCCAAAGACCGTGCTGCACAGATATGCGCAGCTCACAGGATTCCCTGCGTTACCTCCTGCATGGACCTTTGGGCTTTGGCTCACCACGTCCTTCACTACGGACTACGACATTAAGACCGTTTCCGGATTTTTGCAGGGGATGAAGGACAGGGACATCCCATTGCGGACCTTCCACTTTGACTGCTTCTGGATGAAGGGGTTCCAGTGGTGTGACTTTGAATGGGACAAGGACATGTTCCCGGACCCAGAGGGGATGCTCAAGGAGCTCAAGGCCAACTTCGGTATCAACGTGTGTGTGTGGATCAACTCCTACATTGCTCAGGAGAGCAGCATCTACACGGAGGCCGATGAGAAGGGTTACTTTATCAAGAACAGCGATGGGTCCTCGTACCAGACTGATTTGTGGCAGGCTGGAATGTCGATTGTGGACTTCACCAACCCGGAGGCTTGGAAATGGTATCAAGACCACTTGTCCCGCCTCATTGACATGGGGGTGGACTGTTTCAAGACGGACTTTGGCGAGCGGATTCCTTGCTATGGAGTGAAGTATCACAGCGGTGCGGACCCCGTGGCTATGCACAACTACTACACTTTCCTCTACAACAAGTGTGTCTTTGAGATTCTGGAGAAGAAGAAGGGCAAGAACGAAGCGTGTCTCTTTGCTCGGTCAGCTACCGCAGGATCTCAACGGTTCCCGGTGCATTGGGGAGGCGATTGCGAGTCCTCGTTTGAGGCAATGGCGGAGACTCTTCGTGGTGGCTTGTCCTTGAACCTCTCGGGCTTCGGCTTCTGGTCTCACGACATTTCGGGATTCGAAGGTTACGAGCTGCCGGACGCTGCACTGTACAAGCGGTGGGTGCAGTTTGGGCTTCTGTCCTCTCACTCAAGACTCCACGGCTCAGGCACTTACAGAGTGCCATGGAACTTTGACGACGAGTCCTCTGTTGTTTTGAAGAAGTTCACCAAGCTCAAGATTTCGCTTATGCCATACATCTACAGCATGGCTATTGAGGCTCATACCACAGCTGCTCCATTGCTTAGAGCGATGTTCCTGGAGTTTGCAGATGTGCCTTGTCTCAGCGCAGATACGCAGTACATGCTGGGAGACACTTTCCTCGTGGCTCCAGTTCTCTCCAAGGACAACTCGGTCACTTACTACGTCCCTGAGGGTAAGTGGTATGGCTACCTCGATGGCAAGGTGAGAGACTCCACGGGAAAGCACTTTGAAGAGACCCATAGCTTCATGACCCTGCCACTGCTGGTGAGACCAGACTCTGCTTTCGTCTCTTCTGGCCTCGAGGCCAAGAACGACAAGCCAGATTATGACTACACTGAGGATTTGCTGGTCAATGTGTTTGAGCTCCAGGATGGATCCAAGACAGTCAAAATCCCAGACTACAAGACTGGCAAGTACAAGGAGTCGGTCACAGTCACCAAGAGCGGAAAGCAGATTACCGTCGAGTACGGCAAGAAATTCTCTGTGAGAGTGCTGGGAGCTGAGACAAAGAGTCCAGACACCAAGGACGATCTGGGCAACGGGGTCTTCTCCGGCTCTGGAAAGATTGCCATTACCCTGATCTAAGTCGTGCCATCTGCACCCCTCACCTGTATGCTTTTTCTATATACACTATACATTTGAAGATCCTCAACAACTTTGTAGAGAGTTCATGCATTAACGTGTTGCTTTGCTATGGCTCATTTCCGCTTCCTGCTAGAGTTGACAAATCTTCCCTTGCCCACTTTAACTCCCGGCGTTCTGAAAGTCTGAGCCACAAAGGGCGAGATAAAGTTGTCTGCAGACCCGCCCCCAATGTAGTCATCCAGGATCTTCTCGTTCTTCCGTCTGAGCCAATCGTCATCCTTGAGAGCCTTCTGGTACTCCTTCTGGTCCTCTCTCAAGATCGGCTCCTCAAACTCCTTCTGCTTGTTGGATTTGTTATGTACGTATCCCTTCTTGCCCATTCTCTTTTGTGTGTTTTTCGATAGAGGAGACGCAAGTGAGAAACGATCTCCCCTCTTGTGCCACTCAAAGTTGCTCTTCAAGTGCGGTGTCACTTCACCAGTTTTGGCATCTACAGACACTGCACATCTCATCAGAGTGTTGCCTCCACATCTCGGACAGAAATGCTTAGGAGTCTTGGGCATAGGAAGCATCGTGAAACAGGCGTGGCATCTCAGCATGTAGTTTCTGACTCTTTTTATCTGGAGACCAGAGGTTGTGTTCATGAGATTCAGTCCAATTTGCATAGAGACATTCTGGACAGCGAAATCACCAGTGACAAGAGCCGTCTTGATACGGGTGTTACTCTCCTGCTCAATCTTCTCTCCACTGTCACGCACCATCACCTCCACTAGATTTTCGCTGGTGATCCACTCGCCATCATCCTCATCCTCGTTGTAGTCCTCTGAGAGCTCAAGGGCAGAAATGTCGTTTGTGAGGGCAGCCACTGGCTCGGCCTCTGTCGCGGCTTCTGTCTCGGCCTCTGGCCCGGCCTCTGTCGCGGCCTCTGTTGCGGCTTCTGTTGCGGCTTCCGTTGCGGCTTCCGGCTCGGCCTCTGTCTCGGCTTCCGGCTCGGCCTCTGCTGCGGCTTCTGGCTCGGCCTTTGCCTCCATCTCCGCCAGCCTTCTCTCGCGCACCTTCTTACCTCCTCTGCGTCTCTTCTTCTTCTCTGTAGGCTTCACCTCAGTGTCTTTAGTCCCCTTCTCCTCCTCTGGCTCCTCCTTTACTGGCTCCTTCTTCTGCTTCTTCTCTCCTGGGTATCTTCTGAGCTTGCCGTCGCCATTGAGCTCAACCTCAAGCTCGTAGGTGAGTGCGATGATGTGAATATCGTTAGCACTCAGTACGGAGTAATCACCTGTAATCTTGGCAAAGTCTGTTACTCGCTTGACAAACTCTGGCTTGGGATGTCTCACCTGGAGCTTCTCACCCCAAACGGTGAGGTTTCTCTTTGCGTTCTCATCCTTGATCTCATTGTATACAGTAGGCGTGGTGTAAAAGTTCTGGGCAAAGGTCTGCAAAGTCGAAACGTGCTGCGTTATCAGCGGCGTGGCATCCAGGACCAACGTATCCACTTTAGGTGACATATCTCACGTTGTATCGGTCAGCAAATCTGAGAATAATCGCTTAATCTCTCATCTCAAGAAGAGCGATGAGCTAAATTTTTCACGCGATGGTTACGAGCCCTGCCCGCGCACCTTTATAAGCACGCCTACCCCCATACACTTTTTACCTCATTCCAAATGGCAATTGCAACTGATATATCACACGGTGAGAAGCACTTGGCCAAGGGAGAGCTGGACCAGGCCCTTGCGTGCTTCAACTCGGCGCTGAAGCAGGGTCCCTCTTTCAAGGCCCTCATTGGCAAGTCCCAAGTGTACCAGAAGCAGGGGGCGTACGAGAGTGCGCTTGGGTGTCTTCAGCTGTCTCGTGAGCTTGCGGAGGAGCGGGGTAAGAAGGAGTTTTTGGATGAGTTCATCTACAGAGTCTTTACCGTCAACTTCAACAGCGGCAACTTACAGGAGGCTGTCAAGTATCTCAACTTTCACGCCAGCAGAGGCTACAAGAACACGCAGTTTGATCTGTGGATGACGAATATGAGGAAGAAGGCCTCCAAGAGGGAGCTTTCAGTGGATTTTGAAGCGACTTTCGGCTCACTAGCTGATGTTCCATCGTTCGAAGTTCCTGAGGAGATCAAGGCTGTGTCTCAGATCGAGACTAAGACCGAGACTCAGACCGAGACTAAGACCGAGAAGACCGAGACTGAGTCCCTGGCGGAGATTGAGGCGGAGAAGCGGGCCCTCGAAGCCAAGATGGCCAACCACGACAACCTCTACCCCCAGACCAAGAATATCCGCGTGGACTTTTTCCAGTCGAGCAAGGAGGTAACAGTGACGATCTTTGTGAAGAACCTTCCAAAGGATGACAAGCTCAAGGTGAAGTTCTCCAGAGAGAGCGTGGAGATTGCCTTCCCTACATCACCGTCTTCGGAGTTTGTTTACGAGGTGGGGCCGCTATTTTCCAGTATTGTGCCCTCAGAGTCCTCTTACAAGGTCTTTGGCACTAAGTTGGAGCTCTACTTGGCCAAGGGAAGCGATCTCAAGTGGAAGAAACTAGAGAGGGACGACGGTGAGGAGGTACAGATGGGCCTGGCGTATCCGAACTCTTCCAAGAAGTCTACAGACTGGAGTAAGCTCAACATCGAGGCTGAGGATGAGCCTGGCTCTGATGAAACAAACGACTTCTTCAAAAAGCTCTACAAGGATGCTGATGAGGATACGAGGAGAGCCATGATGAAGTCGTACGTGGAGAGCAACGGCACAGCACTCAGCACCAACTGGGACGAGGTGGCCACCAAGAAGTACGACACGGATCCTCCAGAAGGGCTTGAGGCGAAAAAGTGGTAAAAGGCAAAGGGTTTGCTAATGAGAGTGCTGTGATATAACTTTATGGCTATGAAATGTAAATCGCTAGTCGTAGACTTGGTATTAAAAAGTGTCTGTATCCCAGTTGATGCTTCGCTGCGAGCTCTGGGAGTTGAGTTTGCTTAGCTGCTCCTTGCGCCAATTGGAGTAAGTGTCCTCTTCAGGATCCGAGCTCATATTCTCTCTATCCTCATCATCCCGCGCGAGTGACTTCAAGGGAGAAGTGACAATCTTTTCCCGTTTTGGCATTGGGAGATTGGACTTTGCACTGTTTCTAAGAGGCGAGACCCTCTTGGGACTCTCTGCGAGTCTCGACAGCTGTGGTTGGAAAGTGCTGTGGGATCTCGCTAGGTTGGGTTTCGTTCTCATCATGTCAGACGTTATGCTGAGGTCTGCATTTCTCGTAGGGCTCTTGAGGGGTGGGAGGCACGATTTGGATGCTGTCAACGTCGGTTTGCTAGTCAAAGGCTTCCTTACTTTGCTGACACTTAGCGGCTGGCGTGTGGTCTTCACAGGTGAAGTGGACCTTGAAGGCTGTCTTGAAGGGACCCTTGATGTAGCTCTAGACGGTTGTCTGGAGGGAGCCCTGGACGGTTGTCTCGTAGGAGCACTGGATGGCTGTCTTGACGGGGCTCTTGAAGGCTGCCGTGATCCACTCATCACACGCCGTCCCTTGTTCTCTAGAACCTTCTGTTCCTCGTCCAATAGCACCAGGGTATCACCCAAAAAGTCGAGTGGGCCTGTGAAGTCGGCTAGCTTTGATTTCAGCTCCCCAACAATGCGTGGCAGTTGTCTCGCAAGTTTCTTGCGTGTCTTCTCCTCCTCCAACAAGATCTTGTGCGAATTGCGTTGCAGAAGTCTTGACGAATCTCTTGTACTCTCCTCCAATCTAGTTCTGTCTTCAAGCAAAGACCGGAACTCCTGAACGAGATCGAGAATTGGTTTGTACGAGATGTAGATGTCTTGCAATCTCTCGATTTCACTCTCATGTTGAGTGAGAAGCTCTTCAGTGTAGATACTCTCAGTGAAGGCATCGAATCCAGCTCTCTGCTGCTCTGAAAAGCACAGCTGGTTCCACAGATCCACGATTTGTGTTCTAGCGTCTTCTATGAAGTCTTTCAAAAACTCCTTCTTCTTCAACTGAAGTCGCTGGTACTCGGACTCGTAGGCCTCAATCGATCTCATGGTGAGAGTATTGTTTGTCTTCTTGAAATTTTCCACACTCACAGACTCTTCCTTGAGCTTGTCCCAAAGCTTTTGGCATTCACTCTGGAGATCTCGTAGCAGATCCTGCCTCTCCCGCTTCAAATTATCAAGACTTTCAAGTTGCTTGGAAAAGTCTGCAATGATAGACGAAGAAACGTCGTGCTCGTCTGAGTCTTGAAGGTATGCGGTCACACGCTCGGACCCCACTCCTTGATCAATGGCCAACTCTTCCCAGAGCGATTGTATACGAGTGCTTAGGTCTCGCAGCTTGGTGTATCGTGTTGAAATTTCGTTCTTCATTTGGCTGATGCACCTTGACATTCGGGAGAAGCATTCATCTGATAGATCATTCAAGGTTTCTGTCTCGAGTAATAACCGTTGTTCACTCAACAAGATCTCAAACACGTCTCGTGTGCTTGAATGCTGCTCAAAAGCACTCAAGATCTTGAGCGTATGGTCTAGTGAGGGTATTACTACTCTCTCTGGAAGCTCGTAGCCATCTAGCCGCAGCATTAGCATGTTGAGAGACTGGGCGTCTGAAAGGAATGTCAAAAGTCGCTCCCTGTACTCTTTGAGAATGTTATCCATTGTTGACTCAATGCATTTCTTCAACGTGAGCAAGGTTGTGCTCTCTTGCGAGTCCTTCACGATGAGGTTCCTTAGGTACAGATCTGGGATGGTTCTCGTACCCGACTCATCACATATAGTTTTGAGAACGCTTCTTAATATTTGTATCGTCCTTGAGTTCTCGTCCTTGAGTTTGGCCTTGTACGCTTTGGAGTCGCTCAAGAACTTATCAAATGTGTGAGAGACGAGATCAAAGAGACTCCGCTCGTTCTTTTCAATTTCCTGTTTCGAGTAACCTATATCAGTGTATATCTGAGACAATTCCTTCAAGAGTTCTGCAAGCTGTCCCGAGAGTTCCTTGAACTCTTTCTCACCTTCCTGCGGTGATGACTTCAGCGCTGGGTTGATTGTGAGCTTAGTCGGCGATGAAAGTAGGTTAAAAGTGCGTAATCTAGGTGACGGAGAATGAAATCCACCCAAAAGCGGTGGAGTCTCTCTCCGATTATCCATTTGGCTTCTCCGATCCGATACCGCGGTGTTTCGGTGAGTAGATGTACTTGTTCCCCCTGTTGATCGAGAGACGTCAAGTTGTTTTGAACTTTCCCAATCGGGAATAAGGTAAACAAAGGCCGCGAAATCTCGCGAATTACGGAACCGTTAGAACTTGTCAAACGCGAAATTTCCAACTTTCGAATTCGGCCCTATGGTCTAGTGGTATGATACTCGCTTTGGGTGTGAGTGGCCCAGGGTTCAATTCCCTGTGGGGCCCGATTTTCATTTTTTTTTGATTTGGCCCAGCCCTAAACATCCTCACACCATGTGTATGGATGTACCGGCGACACCATCACAATTAGTCCAATGGGGAGTGCTGAGAGTTCCTACAATTTCGTAGATAACTGTTCACATCCTTCAGGAGTGCTTCCAAGTCTGAAAATAGCAGAAATTGGAGTTTTAGCTCAATTCCAACTTGTCGATGTTGAACGTAATCTGCAAAACGAAAATCAAAATCAGAGATCATAACATCACATAACTTAAAATAGACGAGGGTGTTACGATCAAAGTATAGGTATAATCTGTCACTATAACGGATTCGTCACGACCGATTGATTGTCGAAGTCTGAGCGAGTGCAATGACATAGTTTGTAGGAACTGCCCGTTGGCATAAGTACCAGCACAGTGAGATTCATCCACAGTTGTAGGCAATAAGGTTTTTGTATGCCAAAACCGGTAAAGCCTTGAAGGCCATCTGCCTAAAAGTCCCCTTGCACACGGGATATACGACAACATTTACGAAAGGGGTAAGATGACATCACGATGTGAGTTTGAGCCTAGAATGCGAGCCCCACAACCGCTCGAATCTCAAGAGCTGCCAGGTACACATCTAACCTACACAGAACATCAGACTCATAGAGTACAACACTTCCCACGTAGCCACAAAACGCAGTAATGTGTGTGATTGTCTTATCCCCCAGGCAACTAGCGAGGCGCGTAGCAGCGCGTATTTCGCAATAGGACGCGAAGCGGTTTCCCTGGTTATGTGACCAGCCACGCAGCGGGCATGCCCAGCATACAGGGTATTAATAGACAAGTAAATAGTAACACGTAACCCACCAGCCTGGAAGACCTACCCTCATCAAGAGCATACCAAGCTCAAACCTGCGCAGATTATCTTCCTGAGGGCTGCCCATTTTCGCTGGTGTTTTTGTTTTCGTTTTCCGAAAAAACAGCTTGAGTCACTTGGCAACAGAGACATTTACATCAAATATCGATAGAGCTATCCACGAGCTCAAGCCAGATAGCTGAACGAGGTAGCATTAATCAAGAGTACAATCCACACATAGGGCAGGATAGCACGTTAGCTGAGACAAGATCTAAGACAGCAAAGCAGCTCAGACACGGAGATGTCGGATACCCAAACGGAGCTCAAAACTCCAACGCTGACAACCACCACGCTGGAGCCTACAACGCCTCCAAATGAGTCGAAACCGGCCTTCCAGTCACCGGAGTATTTACAGAGTGTTCCGGTGACCCCGTCTCACAGCAAGCTCAGTAATGTACCTGGGACGCCATTTGAGGAGCCGCTAAAGTCTCCCACACAGGAGAAACCCATCCGACAGATTACATCCAAGCTGAAGACACGGCTTAATTACGCATTCGTCAAGTACTCTAATGGGTGGACAAACCAGAGCATAGATGAGCTGGAAAAAACGGTAAGTGTGAAGCCGCACTCACCGTCTCCTTCTCATAGAGTGGAGAAGACAAGCTCTTCGCCTTTCAAGTCTCCCATCAAACGAAAATCATCAGATGAAGGGAGTGCACACAGTGCCTTCATGGCAGCTATAGGGAAGTCTCCCAAACGGCTGAGTCCCCGCTCAAATACGTCGCCTCTAAGGCCTCCTCCCTTGAACATACAGACCACCCCAAGCCAACCCGGCCGCTCTCCAGAGGCTGAAGCAGTAGAGACACTGATGTCTCTTTCATCACCACAGTCTTTCAAGCCAAAGGAACTGAGGAACCTTCCACGGCAGCGCCTGTCATTTGGCGAGAAGCTGGGGGGTAGCGATACCGAGTACGAAACAGAGGCCTCAGGGGATGACACAGCAAGCGAGCATGAGACCTAAACACTGTATAATACCCACATTTAATGTAATTGAGAATGTAATATATGAAGACGACTGCATTAGTAGACGATGCTTGATTACACGCGCGTACATGTGCAGCAATTTACGACACAAGGGGAGTCAGACAACCGATGTAATGCTCAAGTAAAGTCGCATTGAGCCACCGAAGGTGATGTAGTCGCTCTACTTGAGCAACCCTTTAGGGCTTTGTACTCGCCACTTTTGAGCCATCCTTATTCCTCTTCTCCTTTCCTCCTCTTCCTATTCCGTACTTGACTCATTACTTGCTGCGCCTTTCTCTTTGCACGGACTGGATCTTTAGTAGCCACAAGTATCTGGTGGTGATGTTCCCAACGCTGCTGCTGGATGGCACTTTTGTAATGATGCCCATGTGTCACAGCCTCCATGACTCGCTCGGCCAAAACGTATCCTGCTCTTTACTATGATCCGATATCCATGTCGAGGCTCACCAAGCGTTTCCAGATCCCATCTCTCGTATTTGAGTCGACTTCTATTGATGTTTCTATTCAAAAAGAGACTTGACGTGCGGGTGGTTTCCCCCGCATCTCTCCGCATGCATCTTCTCCACACTGACAAAGTATATAAGGCCGATTTCCCCATGGGGCATATAGACGATAATGTATGACAAATATACCAAAGTGGTGGAAGCGGAGTTCCCACGGCTGATGCTGCACTCGTCTATTCCCATGGGGGCTCCACTCGCTGTGGTGTTTGACCACTACAGGCTTCAAAGATCACACTTGAGCGAGCACCGGAGACATGTTAACCTTTTCTTCCTACATGGGACGGGCATGACCAAAGCCATTTGGGAGTACCACATCCAACGACTCTTTAAATTCTCTGAGAACAGTTCCCTGCCCTGGCAAATTGTGAATTGCGTTGCTGTGGACCTTGTGAACCACGGTGACTCCGCCATTGAGAACGAGGGGATCTTGGGATGGGAGTTTGATTGGCGTGAGGGATCACACGATCTGATTCAGGTGGCCAAATCGCTGAGGCTCACTGGAGAGAATGTGTTGATTGGTCATTCCATGGGTGGGTTCCAGGCCATGTACGCCACTCTGATCTCACCTACAATGTTCAAGTTTGTAGTGTGCATTGAGCCTGTGACCCATGGAACACCGCAAGAGAGTAAAGTGTTCAAGGAAAAACTCGTGCCAGCACTGGCTGCTTCGTTGAAAACGAGCTTCGCAAATGAACAGGAGTACTACGACTTTATGGGTAAGAAGAGCATATACCGCAAGTTTGAGAAGTCAATTCTTGAAAAGTTTCTAGATAGCGAGAAGGTGGTGGAACCTGACGGATCAGTGCATACAAAGACCTCACTTGAGATGCAAATCATCTGCTACCACGCTGGATTGAGGATTTTCCCCAAGGGGCTCCACCTCTTTGGATGTGTGAGCTGTCCGGCCGTGCTGATCACTGGTGAGAATGCCAGATGGACACCAAAGGAGAGGACCGAAGAGCTTAGAAAGGCTAAGCAGTGTGACTACGTCGAAATACCAAAGGGCGAGCATTTGGTTGTCTGTGAGCAGCCGGATGAGATTGTGGATGTTATAACGAGTCGGATATCAAAGTATCTCCAGGCAAGTGAAAAGATTGATGAGAGACCTTATCGAGAGATCTTCAACGACAAGTACAAGGAGTTGCTGGGATCGCTGAGACCCCATAAGGGTCGTCTATAGCCCGATTTTCCTCAATTGTAGGAGACAGATCCTAATGTTGTGAATATATCAGATTGTATTTCAGCTTGATTTACGCCGCTAAGCTCTTATCTGGCGCGTGCCCTAACCGAAAGTTTAGGTGAAAAAATTTATGCCAAAGCTCATCGCGTGCATTTCTCTTTCCACAGAGTTCATTCATTCACCAATGGCTTCTCAGGATGCTCTTCTGGGCCTCGTGGCCGATTATCTAGACCGTCAGGGCTTCTCTAGTGTTGTGGAGAAGCTTAAGAAGGCTGCAGAGAAGAAAGAGATTACAATCTCCGATGCTGCTGGCAAGCTTGAAGATCTCGTCAAGAACGAGGACAAGTCCGAGTCAGACTCCGACGCTGATTCGGGCTCCGAATCTGACGATGAGAGCTCTGATAGTGAGAGCGACTCTGAGGATAAGAAGTCTGATTCTGAGTCCGAGTCTGAGTCTGAGTCCGAGGACGAGAAGAAGTCAGCTTCAGACTCTTCAAGCTCTTCCTCTTCCTCTTCCTCCTCCGAGGCTGATTCTGATTCTGACTCCGATTCTGAGTCTGAGAAGTCTGAGGACGATAAGTCCGACGAGAAGAAGTCATCCTCGGACTCCTCTTCCTCTTCCTCCGAGTCTGAATCTGAAAAGTCTGACTCTGACTCTGAGAGTGAGAAGTCTGACTCCAAGTCTGGTTCATCATCGTCTTCCGACTCATCGTCATCGTCTTCCGACTCAGAGTCATCCTCGGACTCGGACTCGTCTTCTGACTCTGACTCCTCGTCATCATCTTCGTCATCTTCGTCATCTTCGTCCTCGTCCTCCGAGTCTGACTCCTCATCTTCCGAGTCTGAGTCCGAGTCTGAGTCAGAAACAAAGAAGAGATCTCACTCGGAGAGCTCTGACTCTGAGAGAGACAGTAAGAAGCAAAAATTGCCATCTTCTGACAACTCATCTTCTCTGACCGCTTCTGAAGCATCTCCTGAGTCGGAGGAGCTCCTTCCAGGTCAGAGAAAACACTTCTCCAGAATTGACCGTTCCAAGATCTCGTTCGAGGCTGAAGATCTTACAGACAACACATACAAGGGGATGGCTGGTACCTGGGGTGAGAAGGCCAACGAAAAGCTGATGCAGGTGCGGGGCAAAGACTTCACCAAGAACAAGAACAAGATGAAGAGAGGTTCTTACAGAGGTGGATCGATCACGATGGCCTCTGGATCTTACAAGTTCCAGGACTAAACGAATTAATGCTAGATAGATTATGTAGTGCGGTGGTGTGCGGGTGTTTTTCAATATTTAGTGGCGAACTCATCTAGACTGTCTCTTTCATCTGGCGCCATGTCCTACAACGAGGATGACGACTTTTCAGACTCCAACACGAGTTTCTCAGAGCCTGAGGATGCAGAGTATGGAGTACGGAAAGTGGTGAAGCCCAGAATCACAAAGAAGCTGGCCCCTGTTACAAAGCCTGAGGTTGGCTTTGAGCCCGTCGAGGTACCACCAGACTATGTTCCCGATGTGGTCTCCAGCATGTTCAACCGTAATGACTTTTCATATCTTCAGCTGAAGCCAGACCATGCCTCGAGACCGCTCTGGATCTCACCCAGCGATGGCCGTATCATTCTGGAGAGTTTCTCACCGCTTGCTGAGCAAGCACAGGACTTTTTAGTGACGATAGCGGAACCCGTTTCAAGACCGAGCCATATCCACGAGTACAGAATCACTGCTTACTCTCTCTATGCTGCTGTGTCTGTGGGACTGGAAACCGATGATATCATTTCTGTGCTGAACCGTCTTTCCAAAGTGCCAGTGGCCCCATCCATTGTATCTTTCATCAAGAGCGCCACTGTCTCTTACGGTAAGGTGAAGCTTGTGTTGAAACACAACAAGTACTCTGTTGAAAGTCCCCAGGCTGAAATCTTGCAAATGCTTTTAAGAGATCCCGTGATCGGTAAGCTCCGGGTGGAGAATAGCGAAACGGGTCCAACTCAGGCAACATCCTCAGAGTTTGCGAGCACTGTACCAGTGGGAGAAAACGCCTC
Organism: Petasospora adriatica; assembly: GCA_030558135.1. Lineage (NCBI taxonomy): Eukaryota > Fungi > Ascomycota > Saccharomycetes > Phaffomycetales > Wickerhamomycetaceae > Petasospora > Petasospora adriatica. The sequence continues at coordinate 153,276 of JAJMRX010000014.1, read as the reverse complement.
CGTAGGCGATATCTTCACATCTGTTGTAGGAGATGACGACAACTACGACTCTGTTCACGCGTTTGAGATTGCCAATGACTCGGTGGAGATTGTCAAGAAGCGGTGCCAGGAGATTGACTATCCCGTTCTGGAGGAGTACGACTTCCGTAATGACCAGCGCAACCCGGATCTCGACATTGATCTGAAGCCGTCTACACAGATCAGACCGTACCAGGAGAAATCGCTCAGTAAAATGTTTGGTAATGGCAGAGCACGTTCGGGCATCATTGTGCTTCCATGTGGCGCTGGTAAGACTCTTGTTGGCATCACCGCAGCCTGTACCATCAGAAAGAGTGTCATTGTGCTCTGTACTTCTTCCGTGTCGGTGATGCAGTGGAGACAGCAGTTTTTGCAATGGTGTACAATCCAGCCCGAAAGTGTGGCCGTCTTCACCTCTGATAACAAGGAGATGTTCCAGGCCGAGGCTGGACTTGTCGTATCGACATACTCGATGGTGGCCAACACCAGAAACAGATCGCACGATTCGCAAAAGGTTATGGACTTTTTAACCTCGAGAGAATGGGGATTCATCATCTTGGATGAGGTGCACGTTGTACCTGCTGCCATGTTCAGAAGAGTGGTGACGACGATTGCTGCTCACGCTAAGCTCGGACTGACTGCAACGCTGGTGAGAGAAGATGACAAGATTAGTGACTTGAACTTCTTGATTGGCCCTAAGCTCTACGAGGCCAATTGGATGGATCTAGCCCAAAAGGGACACATTGCCAACGTTCAGTGTGCGGAAGTGTGGTGCCCTATGACTTCTGAGTTTTACCAGGAGTACCTACAGGCAAATGCCCGTAAGAGAATGCTGCTGTACATTATGAACCCCACCAAGTTCCAGGCGTGCCAGTTCTTGATCCACTACCATGAGAGAAGAGGAGACAAGATCATTGTATTTGCTGACAACGTTTACGCTCTACAGGAGTATGCTCTCAAGTTGGGGAAACCATTCATCTATGGTGGCACTCCACAGGGTGAGCGTATGAACATTTTGCAGAACTTCCAGCACAACGACCAGGTTAACACCATCTTCCTCTCCAAGGTTGGTGATACTTCCATTGACCTTCCAGAGGCAACTTGTCTCATTCAGATCTCATCGCACTACGGATCCCGTCGTCAGGAAGCTCAGAGACTGGGGCGTATCCTGAGAGCCAAGAGAAGAAATGACGAGGGCTTCAATGCCTTCTTCTACTCGCTAGTCTCCAAGGATACACAGGAGATGTATTACTCCACAAAGAGACAGGCGTTCCTTGTAGACCAGGGGTACGCTTTCAAAGTCATTACACATCTCCACGGGATGGAGAACTTGCCGAACCTGGCGTACTCGTCTCCGAGAGAGAGACGTGAGCTTCTGCAACAGGTTTTGCTCAAGAATGAGGATGCCGCTGGACTGGAGGTTGGTGATGATGCTGATAACTTTGTTGGGAGAGGTAACGGCATCAAGAGATCGCACAGCAAGGCTCAAAGAACGGCGGGCTCATTGGCGAGTTTGGCTGGTGGTGAGGACATGGCGTACGTTGAGTACTCGGGCAACAAGAACAAGGAGCTCAAGGAGCACCACCCACTCATCAACAAGATGTACTACAAGAAGAGGAAATGAGGCTGCTAGATGTATAACGATTACGACATTGCAAATTGTAGCTCATCGAATTAATTGTACAACATTAAACATTCAGTCATCAATTGGCAGGTCTCACACTCTCGAGCTCCTCCATCACCAGGTTTTCCAGCTCCTCCAAGGAGCCCTGCACGCCGAGCTTGAAGGTAATCACCATATCCATCGTCTGTTGAGCCTTTGTGTGTAGCACCTCTCTTTCCTGCTGTACCTGGTTCAGAAGCTTCTTGTACTCCATCTCCACAGTCTTGGTATGCTGCTCCAGCAACAGCTTGTTCTGCTTGGTGGTGGACTGCATCGTCTTCAATTCGCTCTCATAGCGTTCAATCTCGGCGTGGTTCGACGTGGCATCCCTTGACATGTTCTCATAGAGCTCTTCATAGTCCAGCTTGAGAGCAGAGAGCTTCGCCTCCAGTGACTCCACCTTTTCTGACTTATCGGCAATCACCTCAGACAGAGAATCAACCTTCTCCTGTAAACTTATACTTTCATCCTGGGCCTTGTGTGTTCTCTCGCTTATCTGGTTCTTGAGCTTCTGGAGACTCAATCTGATCTCACTCTTGATGTCTTGCCCTTCCAAAATTGTCTCAGAGCGCAGCCCAAGCTTCTCTTCACTGAGCAGATTGTCAAGCTTAATCACAAACCGGCTTGTATCAACATCAGGAGATGCAGACGCTATCGTGTATATGTGAAGATTGTACTCCTTCAAAGTGGACAAAAGCGTTTCATACGAGCTCTGTGCCTCCAACTCCTTCGAGTTGACAATCTTGGAGATCTCATTCAGACGCTCGTTGACAGCGTCGATCGCCTTGGACACCCTGTCCCTCTCATTGTTCATTCTATCGATATCCTTAGGAGTAAGACCTTGGTCAGAGATGTGCTTCTGTATTTGACGCTTTTCCTCCTCTGTGTTCGCCAGGTCTCTTTCCGAATTCTCCATCTCTTGTTTAATCTGCTCGAGCACAGAAGCCCATTTACTTTTGCGGCTCTCCATCGACTCAATGTATGCTTTGAACTTGAAGAGATCGCTATCTAGCGCCTCAGCCTTCTTCTCAACAGATGTCAACGATTCGGACTCAATGAGTAGTTTCTGGTACTCCTCTTTCAGAACCGCATTTTCCGCGTCGTACTTTTCTGTTTGCCTTACGATATCCTCGGTGTAAGACTCATACTCCGTCTGCATCTCATCGTGGAACGATGTGTAGTCATCGACGTTGTTGAGGAACGCGCGGTATGACTTGGCAATGTACTCCACAAAGATTCTTTCCAGAGCGAGCTCGTTATCGTACTCTTCCACTTCGATGTCCACGACTTTTTCAGTCTTGGCCACAAGGTCTACCAGCCACTGCAAGATTCCCAAAAACACTGGCCAGCTCTGTCCGCCGACAGCAGAGATCTGAGACTTGTTGATGGTTTCCAAATATGGGTACCGTATGTTACGAAGGACGTAGTACACCTCGTGTTCTATGCTCTTGGTGAAACGATAACCAGGATCCACTTTCTTATAAAGGAATTGGAAAACGAGCACGAAGTCCTTCTGTGTTGGATTCTTGAGAGTCTTTGCTGTTAGAGGGTGCTTCATCTCCCCCTCAAAGTTGCGGCTGACAAGGAAATCAAAGATATCCTTCTGCATTGTTTGTTGATAGGCGCGGTCTCTTAGCGGACGTGGATCCTTTTGCGATGGAGTAAGGCCAAAAGATGTCCTGTTCGAGACCCCTGTAATGCTCTTTCTGATTCTCAATGTCTCCAAGCCTCCAGAAACTCTCTGTGTGTTTCTTGGAGCTCCGATGAGCGACTGCCTTCCAGAGACACGCGAGCTTCTTTTGTACATCTGCGGGATTTGAGAGGGGACCATGTTGAGCTCAAGCGGTTGGAGCGGGCGTTTGCGGCTCTCAGACATATCACACTTGTACTTGGCTGCTAGATAGTAACGGCCTAAATGTTTCTAGTTGATGTTGATATTTTGATCAATTCGGGACGCGTTTTCGCGAAAACGCAGTTGCTATGGCAACTGGACCCGTTACGTGGAGAAGATGAGTAGAGTACGGGTAGAGCCTTTTGTAGAGCCTGAAAAGCCTGATAAAGGCAATAGGCTATTGAGTTTTGATCCAGGGCTTGTTGAGGTTGTGAGGAAACTGCCGGAGTCCATTGTTGGCGTTTTCATGGCTGGCGGCTTGCCCAGAAGGTGTCAGCAAATACAGAGGACTGACGGCCTACCAGTTGCTTCAATTGAGCCCATCGTCCAAGACAGAGTCAGAAACTTTCAATTGTTAGCGCCAAGTTTTGGTGGTTGTTGGAGAGCCCTACGCACGCAGGTGTCATTCCCAAATAGGTAGCGCTTAGATCTCGGATATTGCAGAGGCTTAGCCAAAAGTGAGATTGAGCCAAGATTGAGCCGAGATGACCTCAAGTCTAGTCCAAAGGTGTGAGTGTGATTTGAAGTTCAAAGGCCTAAGGGGTAGATCAGGCCCTAAGTAGCAACCTGCTCGGAGATCGTTGAGATAAGATCACACCGGCGGCACGGCAAAATTGAGAGCACCACGCCAACCACGTAGCCCACTCCTCTACAAATAGATTGCGAGTTCGGATGCATAGAGCTCTCTGAGCTCCGAGCTAATGACACCCCATTACTTTGACTTGTTGTGCAGTGCCCGTTGAAGCAACGGCAAGGCATCGGAAAATTACAGTTGATCTGGCCACGTCAAACTTTTCACCCCATATAAGTATGTGACGGGAGCCACTCTATTGCTGCGCTTTGGCTTGATATGACTCGTTTGTTGGTTGTTGGGGGCTCCTTCGGAGGCATGGCTTGTGTTCATGACCTGATCCGGCGTTACAAGAATTCGGGCTCATCGAAAGAGATCGACGTCTTCATTGTGGAGCCTCGATCCGGATTCATCAACCTGCTGGGAATACCCCGGGCGGTGATTGACGTGGAGTTCGCCAGAAACACTTACATGAATGCTGAAAACTTCAACATAAGATTCAAGAGTGTGGAGTCGAGTGATGCGGAGTTCAAGAAGAGACTGATGGGCAACAATGTTGAATTTCCAGAAAACTTCGGAGTCCATTACATCCAGGGCAAGTGCACAAGACTTGATACGACAGAGGCCGTATATCAACTGCACAATGGTGAAGAGGGCACGGTGTCGTTCGACTACTGTCTCTTCGCCACAGGTAGAAGAAGAAAATGGCCATTTGACCCTGTGGCACTTTCGGAGGACCAGTATGCCACCGAGATGACCAAAAGCAAAGCCATGATTGAGAAGGCGAAGACGATCACTGTGATAGGAGGTGGTGCTCTCGGCATTGAGATAGCTGGCGAGGTGAAGGAAACGTACCCTGAGAAGAAGGTTGTTCTCGTTCATCCTCACCCTTATGTTCCCCCAGAGATCTTCTCCTCAAAGAATTTCAAGTCCAAGCTTGCAAATGCTATGGAGGAGTCTGGAATTGAGCTCTCCTTCAACACGAGAATTGCTCAGGAGCTGCCCAACGGCGACCTCGTTACCACCGATGGCAGAACACTGAACTCTGAGCTAAATCTGTGGTGCAACTATCACAAGAATAACATTGAGCCGCTTCTTCCAGTGTTCAGCGAAAGCATCGAGGAAGGTCGTGACGAGGTCATTGTTGATGATAGACTCATCATGCAGGGTACTGAAAACATTTTCGTTGTGGGGGACGTCATCAACTTCCGCATCATCAAGACGTGTGGCGGCGCATGGCACCAAGGAGAGTACGTCGCTGAGAGTCTCTTTAATCTCATTGTGCTCGGAAAGGAGGAGTATCATCGAGTGGACCTTCCTAATTGGCCGCACGGAATGACGATTGTAGTTGGGTGCCACAGAGTGGTGAGCCAGTGGGACGACGTGGATGACGGCACCGTTGTCTATAATAACGAGCTGGCAGTGGAGTACTACAAGGATTATGGTTGCTCGAGTGTGAGAAAGGACTTGGAGATGACTATTTAGGCTCAATGGGACTGACACCATACACGTTACTGTGTGGCTAATAAGCTAGGTTCCGCATAGATCCGAGATGAAAATGATCCGATCCCTGTTTGGCAATGCGCACATCCCAAAAAGTAAACATGTTTTAGTTTGCGAGAGACCAAGAGAATGTTCTCTAGCAGCGGGGCGACCAAACGGTGTCTCATTGCCTGTCGGTAGTTGAGACATGTATACGCGGGCTCATTTGTGTCTCTTCCGTCGCACATGCAAAGCCTCTTATTTACCAATTGGCCCCTGTCTGGATCGACAATCTTTCCCTTCTTGTCGAATCTGGAAAGGAATGAAGATCATCCAGGATTATAGACAGGCATCACCCTCCTCGGGGCGTGTTTGCCAGGATCACACTCGATTATTATATGACGAGGAAAGGCTCTGGCCTTAAGGTTTGGATATAGGCGCCCATACAGAGTTATAACCCAACGCCTACTTCTAGCCTCACACTCTGGGGAAGTTACAGTAGTCAAACACCCGAGGCGGCCTTTACTGGGATAAGCATGAATTACCTTTTAGCCACCTCTCTGTGTCTTAGTCGCCTGGGTAACGCATGGAAGCCAAAACAAGCGCTCGTGAATGGGCCGCCACCTTAAGGTTCACGAGGCCCGGCAAGTACGGCTAGAAGCTTGGTGAGGCAAGGGATAGTATATCGTGGCTCTGCCAAGGGCTGATAGTTGCTGTGGCATCGGCGTACCCCAAGAGAGATTGAGGCTTCCAATAGGACGTTGCCATAGTAATTTAAGCATCTGGAGGTGGGCAGCGAGTTGGACGACGCATGCGTCCACGTGCATCGACCCAGACAAAGCTGCCGCGAAAAGAAGCTCAAAAGGGAAACCGTATGCACCGAGAGGCAGCACGGGTGCGGATTGACGCAGCAGTGCACCTCAGAATATGCAAGACATGTCTCAAACCACAACACGCCTTCTTGAGGAGACGCTGCCTCAACACTTGTTTATAAAACTTTTGTACGCACCGCTTTACACACTTTCAAACCACTTCCCAAGCATAGAGAAACACCCAAAGATCGATACTGCACTAGTAAAGCATCACTTCACTCATGTTGAAGCTCAAGTCCAGGTCGGTACGGAGCCTCAAAATCTCGGGCCCCATTCCGGGTCCCATGTCGCTCCACGAGCTGCCCAGGGAAACGATAGAGGAAATGCAAAGACTGGAGGCTGCGGTAGACAGGACGAATCCTGTGGTGCTCATCACCAAGTTCGACTTCAAGGCTGAGAACCGCTACGAACTCAGCGTTGGTGTGGGCGAAGCAGTCAAGCTCTTGGAGAGAAAGGGTAATGGGTGGATTCTCGTCAAGCCTATAGGGCGTATCAGCGAGCCAGGTCTTATACCAGCGTCCTATGTTCGCATTGTTAGCACGGACAAGGAAAAGGATGACAAGTGGCTATTGCAACGAGACTCTGAGAGTTCCGGGTCCTCGATATCTTCACGGGACAGCACGAAGTACACAGACGCTTCAGACGTATCCTCAGGAGACTTAGATATGAAGGATATCAAGGCAGACGCAACCAAATTGGTTTTGTCGCACAATGATGAAACGCCCGTGCCCGTGGTGGCATTAGTGCGGAATGCTAATTCCTACAACGGACGGTACTGGTACCGTGTTGATGTGCGGATGAGCAACGGCAGAAGAAGACACCTGTGTCGGTACTACCAGGACTTTTATAAACTTCACTGTGCTATGATAGCTCAGCTATCACAGAGCGAGGGTCTGCCAACATTACCAGACCCTATCCCAAGGCCAGACCTCACCACACTTTCCAGCATACTTTTACAGAGGTGCCAAAGCCTCAACGTTTACATTTTCAAGATTGCAAAGAACAAGAACAACCTAAACTATGGGAGCGTCTTCTCCGACTGGTGCGAGCCGAGACTCGGCGACCTAGAGCTTCCTATCGACACACAGCTCTCTAACGACTCGATTGAACAGCTTCTCAAGCCTCTTACCAAGAGTCCACTAAGCATACAAACCTCTGTGACACCGCCACTGCTTGCTCCAAGCGCTAGATCGTCTGCAAGCTCCATGACCTTGAGCTCGCCCAAAGTGTGGAACTCACCAACATTGCAATCTCCCACTTCCAAGTTTTCGCCCATCATGGAGGAGGATTGGATGTCCAAGCCAGTGGCGCCCCTCACCATTAGAAAGAAGGAGGAGTTTGTTAAGGTCAAGGTGTACTTCAACGAGGACATCTTTGCCCTGAGAATGGCCAAGGGAGTTGGTATGAAGCAGCTGAGAGACAGCATTGCGAGAAGGCTGGAAACAGAGGGAGAGCTCAAGCTCTACTACAAGAACCAATCAAAGAACTATTTTTCGCCTATGGTGGACGATATGGACGTGGACACGGCTTTTGAGCAAACCAAGGTGAGTGTTAAAGTGACGCTGTGACGAATGTATGAATCATGTGACTCTGTAGAGCTCTTCAACTCAATGCACAGATTGGTCCCGCTGCGATAACGGAGAAAATGGGGCTCAGCGGGGCTGGTGCAACGGTGATGAGGTACATACCGGGAAGTGCCCAACGCCTGTCAGAATTGGCAAAGCCCAAATAGTGCGATTGGTGTCGAATATGCACATTCTGCGCATATACGCGCACCGGACGCACCATAATGCACTCTCACGCACATGGCCGCATAGACACACATGCGGATGGCCTTTCCCGGACCCTCAACAACAACCAGTTCTGGAAGGCCGGCGTAAACAAACAGCTGTCACGGGCTGACCCAGTGTTGGACAGGCCTCAGGCTCTAAGAAAGTCGTTGATATCGACGTCGGAGTTAGTTCTCGCCACCAACGTGAGCGTGTTGGAGCTTTCCTGCGAGTGCTCCTCCTTGTCCTCGTTCAGCCTGCGTTCAGTGACTGTCCAGGGCCTCTCCTTCACCAGGAAGATGGCTGTGTCCACTGCGCAGCTCAAGGGAATCGTAATGGCTGCAGTCAGTGTAAGCCCGAACGGCCTTACTGTGTCTCTACCGCCTGCGTAGTTCCATATCTCCACCATCATCGGCGTCGACCAAACAAGCAGATACCCCAATGGGTAGATTACAAAGGCGTTTGTCTCTCTCCAAAGCGCCTGTCTCCTTCTCTCCGTGGTGTCGTTAGCCATCGTCATCAATTCCCTCTGCAGATCCTGTGCTGCGCTATTGGCAAACGTTGGCAGCTCGTAGGCGTTTCTCCTGGACCGCTCGATTCTGCGGAAGTGCACACGGAGGTAGGCGATGATGGCTGCGTAGACGGAGATGATGGTGACGAGGTTGATGTACTTGAGGAGCCAATCGTTGATGAGGGACTTCCAGATGGGGAAGAATTGCGAGCTGCACAGGTGGTTATTGACATAGTGGTTGCCTATGAAGACGATCCCCGCAATGAGCAGGCCAGTGCAGAGCACCACGGGGATGATGAACCTTCTGTACGGGTAGAGTCCGCCTTCCGTCTGCGTGACGATGTTTGGATCTGGGCCGTACGAGTCGAAAAGCCTCCAGGGGGCTCTTCTGAGAGTGACCATTCTCCACATGGAGGCAAAGAAGTAGCGGAAGGAGGACTCGCGCTTCTGGTAGGTCTTGGTACGGCTCTGCAGAAAGATCACCATGCCATTGTGGATCGTGATGGCCAGGACGGTGAAGTCGGAGTAGAAGGTGACACACGAGACGAGAAACCCCATGCCATCGCAGAAGTCGCGGTCAAAGAGCCCATTCTGGTTGAGAACCCCGAGGGTGGCGAGTCTCCGGGCACAGATGGTGAGCAGCAGCACAGCCTTCATCCAGTCCCAGATTATCAGCGATATCAGCAGTTGCAAGCGGAAGATGATTCGGCGTCGCGGAGCCATCCTGGTCCACAGCAACACCCCGACGGTGCCGGTGATGACACTCAGCACGGCACTCGCCAGCTCGCATCCCTGGATGATCCGCACCTCTGTCCTTGTGTAGTTCCTCAGGTAGGGTCGTATCTCCATGGCTGGCGGTCTGCTGGGAAAAGCTCGCCTGTTATCTGGACGCGAAGTTAATCCTGGCTGACACATCCCGGGGGCCGAGACCCTTGCTGGATCTGGCATTGGCCACTAGCCGATCCGCACGAAACCGCCGGATTACCACGGGCCCAGGCTGGACCGAGCACAGTGCCAGCCTGGCTCCACGCCAGCTCCAGCTGGGCTCCAGCCTACGCCTGGGCCGGGCTCAGCACATGCAATGCCGCTCGTATTGTTTAGGAGGCGCGCCGCCGCGTGGAGTTGCATACTAGGAGCCTAGGCATATGGCGGGGGAGGCCCACTGGCATTTAGTGGGGTGGCCCACTGGCATTTAGTGGGTGGCCCTCTAGTATTTAGTGGGTAGCCCGCTAGTATTTAGTGGGGTCCAGTGGCGTTTAGTGGGGCCCAGTTGCTGCGATTGCCACTGCCACTAGAAGCCACACACTGGCAGCCTACCACTGGCCTGACAAAATACCACTGGCCTGGCAGCCTACCACCAGCCCATTACCAGCCCACCACCAGCCTACCACCAGCCCACCACCCCCTCAGCGCCAGTAGGAGCCACCGCGCTGTGAGGCCGCTAGGCGGGGCCTGGCGGGGCCAGGCGGAATCACGGGGGCGGGTTACCCGGCTGTGGCGCGACACCTCTTAATCAGCACTCACAAAACGGCTCCCACACCCAATGAGTTACGCGTACGAGGAAGCACCGTTCCAGGACATTGCCTGGAACAACCAGTACTATCCTGATGGGACGTTCGAGGTGGCCAACCCGGAGGTGGTGCTGGGGGTGAAGGAGGAGTGCGACCTGGCGATGGACAAGCTGGCGTATTTGCCCCCAAGCTCATCAGACACCTCGTCACCAAGCTCGCACCACGACGACAAGAAGGAGGTGCTAAGTGAACAGGAGCTGGCGCTTAGGAGAAAGGCCCAGAACAGAGCAGCACAGCGGGCCTTCCGGGAGCGTAAGGAGAACAAGCTCAAGGACCTCGAGGAGAAGCTGAGCCAGTCCGAGTCCGACAAGGCCCAGCTTAAGAGCCAGCTGGATTCGCTCAAGAAGCAGAACATCGCCATCTCCACAGAGAACAAGCTGCTAGCCAAGAAGGGCCCGCCGTCGCCCGAGGCGGACGAGTTCACCTTCCCGGCCCGTGACAAGTTCAACAACATTCTGCTTTCGCACGAGACCAACCAGCTCACCAACAAGGAGATTCCCTACGAGCAGAAGCGGCTTACGGTGATGGAGACGTGGGAGTACCTGACGTCGCTCGAGGACGATTTCGATATCCAGCGCGTTATGGAGAGACTCAAAGGTTCAGAGGTGTGCCACAAGACGGGCCCCGCCTATTCGCTAGCGGTGATTGACGAGGTGGTGGCCAATGAGCGGAGCTAGTATTTATGTAATGTTTGATGCCCATGTAGATATTCAGTTGGGGAAGGCCTTCTCCAGCCTCGCGGCAAGCACTATAAAGTCGCCAGTCTCAGTCTCGCCATAGTACCGCAACCCCTCGACAAATCCGCCCAGATGCTGGCCAAACCCGTCGAGGTACTCGTTGAGGTACGAGTTGAGCCTCTCGAGCCTCTCGAGGTTCTTGGCCGGGTCAAACTGCTGCTCTTTGAGCCTGTCGTGGTATTTTTCAAAGAGGTTGTAGTTGAGCAGGATGAGCACCTTGCGCAGAGACATCAGAAAGGTGCAATAGGCGTTGATTATCTGCAGCAGCCTACTGAACAGCTTCACGAGCTTCTCAGTGGTGAGGATCGAGCTCTTCAAGAGAGTGTTGAGGAACGATTGTAGCAATTGCACGAGCTCCGCAAAGTCCGTAGTGGACCCCATCGTCTGCTGGAGCTCGCGCCAGTTCTGGTCCACAACGTCCGCAGTGAGAAACTCCACATAGAGCCGAACAAAGTCCTTCATCCGGTCGTGCAACGACCTGGCCCTCGCTATCCACTTGGGGATTGGCTTGTCAAACCGCCCGTACCGCCAGATCTTGTTCTTGTTGATCTCCATCCACGTATCGCTCAAGTGCTTATCCGTGTGCTGTAGCATTAGCATGTGCCTAAACACCAGCTGGTACTGGATGACAACGGTCCGCGGAATGACGAGATTCAGTGGGAAGGGCAGGATCAGCTCCAGGTTGAGATAGTTGACACTCCTCGTAAGCTCTGGAGACATCTCCTTGCCGCTTTCCTTTGTGTCAAGAGTCTGCGAGACGAGGTTCTTGAGCGACTCGAGATTGCGGGACTGCAATGCCTTCTCAGCATCCACTGCCTCCACTCTGAGAATCTCCAACAGATAGGCGTAGATGGGCTCCTTATCCAGCACCACATTCAGCAGCTTGAAAACAACACCGGACCCACCGGCAAACGCTGCGTCAAAGTTTCGTACAAGCCGTGAAACTGAAACATTGTCTCTGTGTCTCTTGAGATCCACGGAGCTCAGTTGGAGGAACTCGGAGATCTGCGAGCCATTATCAAGGAGATAGTAACGTGCAAAGGCTGCAAGAATGCCATTCAAGTTATACCCAGAGATGAAGAGATCCATGATGTACGAGTTTGCCACGTCGTAGGCGCCTTGTAGCACGTAGTGGAGGTTACCATGGAGGCTATCCACAGTGCTATCGCTGAAGGAGTCCAGCGTCACACCGCACTCTTTCAGCACATTGAGGTACTTGCCAGTGTTGAGGACTTTGAGTTGCAGTTCCCTGCTGAATTGTCTCGGCAGTCCATCCTTCTTTATCACATACTTGGCATCCCAGTACTGTTCAGAATTGAGACTGCTCAGCTTGATGTCCTTAGCCGCAGCAATGAAGAACTCTCCGTGTGGATCATTCAGCTCTCCCTTTGTAATCCAATCGTTCAGCATCTTCACATAGCTCCTGCTGATGTTGTAGAAGAGCTGTTGAAGGAATTCACTCGACTTGAGGTCTCCGCTGTTTTCCGAGATCTTCTCCTGTACGATATTCAAAACGAGCCCGCCCACTACACGGTGGTAGTTTGTGGTGTCTGCAAGCATGTCCACAGAGCCCGTCTGCTGAAGGTCCTGCCTAATGTTGGTGATGAAGTTTGTAAAGGCAGACGACCCACTCTCGTTTTGCCTCACCGCATTCAGCGCGTGGATGCTTTGCACGATATCGTAGAGATGCTTCATTTGAGACCGCACGCTCTTCATCTCCTGCTCCATCTGCATCAGCGTAAATGTCCTGTTGAGTCTGAACTGGCTCTCCAGTTGATCCAAGAAGCCAATATAGCTCTTCAAAAACTCACGCACGCAAGCCACCAAGGACTGTACCACCTGGCCATTAGCATCCACGTTGTAAGTCTCTGTGAAAGATGTGAGCACGACAAACATCTTGGCCGCTGGCATGAGCCGCTTGGTGACCTCTTTCAAGCTCGTATCGAGGTGCCTGTTGATTCTGTAGTCCGGGCCCTCCATCGGCCCCGGTTCGTACTTGTCCGAGTACCTGATGTAGAGCCCTTCCAGCCCCAGCAGCACGTAGAGCAGATCCTTGACGATGAGGGCCTCCTGGACTCGTCTGTCACGGATCTCGCTAAGAGGGTAGGGCCTCGTCTTCTGCAACTGCGCGTAGTGAGGCTGCCGGCTGCTCACACGGGAGCTGATGGTGGATCCCTCTACCAGTGTGACGACGTCTTGAGGACTGGTACGCCCCATCGGCTCGTGTACGCTCATGGTGGGTTTGAAGAGATGGTTGTTGACGTTACGCGTTGTAAACACGGTGCGGGCACCGTTCGCGCCGGTTGCGAGCCCTGCGGCGGTCGGGGCACACGCACAGCGGCCATTTGCCACCACTAGCTGCTAGCTACAATCACCACCATGTTCCTCACGAGAAGCGAGTACGACCGCGGGGTCAGCACGTTTTCGCCCGAGGGGCGTCTGTTCCAGGTGGAGTACTCTCTGGAGGCGATCAAGCTCGGCTCCACAGCAATTGGCATTGCCACGTCCGAGGGAGTTGTGCTGGGCGTTGAGAAGAGAGTCACCTCGTCTCTGCTGGAGGCCTCCTCGATCGAGAAGATTGTGGAGATCGACACACACATCGGCTGTGCCATGTCGGGACTCACTGCGGATGCCCGCTCGATGATTGACCACGCGCGTGTCTCCTCGGTGAACCACTCGCTCTACTATGATGAGCCCATTGGCGTTGAGAGTCTCACACAGGCGGTGGCTGATCTGGCGCTGAGATTCGGTGAGGGTGCCTCGGGTGAGGAGAGACTCATGTCGAGACCGTTTGGTGTGGCGCTGCTTGTCGCTGGCATTGACAAGGAGAAGGGACCACAGCTTTACCACACAGAGCCATCGGGCACGTTCTACCGGTACGACGCCAAGGCAATCGGCTCGGGATCGGAAGGTGCTCAGGCCGAGCTACAGAACGAGTACCACTCATCGCTTACGTTGAAGGAGGCAGAGCTGCTCATACTGAAGATCCTGAAGCAGGTTATGGAGGAGAAGCTCGACGAGAACAATGTCGAGCTCAGTGCAGTCACGGAGGAAAAGGGCTTCCACATCTACGACAATGCTACGACAAAGGAGATTATTGCGCAGCTCAAGGAGGAGGTTGTGGAGTGAATATAATGGGGCATCCGAGATTGTAGCTACTGTTGACAGCATTTCGTTCATTACACTTAGTCCACAAGGTGCGAATACTCGGGCACCTCCTTCACCTTGTTGTTGAAGAATTTCTCCAGCTTGTTGGCATTCTTGAAGTATGTGGTGTTGTCGCCGTTATAACCACGACAGTTGTTGAAGACGAGCTTGGCGTCATAGACAAACTCCTCCATCGTCGAGTACTTGTCAGCCTCGAGCTTTTGCTCCATCGTGCTCAGATCCATAGGCTCCTTAATCACTTCATAATAATCAGGAACCTCCTCCTTATTGACTGGCTGTGCAAACGGCCACGAGGCTGGATTGTTTTGTAGTTCTGTCAAGAGGTGCTGCATGTATGCGTGGTGCTGGCTTCTTCTCGGTCTCTGGGCGAGCTCATCCATCTCCGGTGTCCATCCAGCCTCCTTCAACCCTGGAATTGTCATCGGGTCTATAGGCTTGAAGTTTTTGTCTTTGAAATGCTCCAGTCCGGCTCTCACCACATGCGACTGTGAGAGCTCGCGGATCTTGCGTTGTATCGCAACCTTCTGTAGGAGCAGGATCTTTGCACTATCGAGATATCTAATTCGAGGAAGCATGGAGCACTGCATCAGCGTACCACCTTCGTAATCCTTGATGTACCCCATCCAAATGTGCTTGTCGAGCGTAATCTCCTTGGTGAATCCCTGCTTCTTGAAGTACCCGATAGCGTAGTTGTCTGCATAAGTGAGGAAGTACTTGATGGGCGAAGTCGCACGTACATAGTCCTTGAGGTGATTCATCAGGTGTGCACCGTAACCTCTCACCTGCTCGGTGGAACTGATGGCACAGAAGACAATCTCCGCAAATCCACGACTGTTGAATGGTCGATACGTGATGCCTCCTACAACAGTGAGCGGCTTCCTCACGACAGCCATGGACAGATGGCTTCGGTCATAAACAAGCCTCGCAATGTATTCCCGAGGCATCTTCGGTAATTGCTTCTGGAAGATGTTTTTAAGACCTGTTAGAACCATCATGTTCTCCTTTGAGTTGTCATTGTTCACGACACGGAACTCGATCTTGCCATCGCGTTCCTCTAGCACAGACGGCCGCTCCTTGAAAGTATACGTCTGTCCGTCGAACTCGAACGTTGTAGTTCGTCTTGCCTCTTCTTCGTCATCGTTCTCCTCCTCTCCTTCGTCCTCTTCGTCCTTCTCTTCCTTTTCTTCATTATCATCGCCTGTCTGCTCCTGCTTGAGGTCTTCCTCAAGCTTAGCACGCTTGGCCAGAGGCTCATCGTCGTGATCGAGCGCTCTCTTTGCCACTTCCGCCATGTTCCTGACCCCTTGTGGTGGTTGTGCTATCGGGGATGTGTCGACAGCGCGGGAAAGATGACTAAGCTCACTGCCGGAGATTACGTAACAAACGCCCAATCTTCTCAGCAGCACCGCCACTGGAGTCTCAAACTAGTTGGAGATAGTCATAGAGGGTTTAAAGAGGCAATATACTACTAGATGAATGCTAGGACCGCCACTTCACCTCAATTACGTCCAAGTTGGAACGAGGCGGCAGAAACATCCGCACACCACATATGCTCATCGCAAAAATTTCATTACTAACTAGGCACAATCCACACAGATATGTCGTACGAACCTCTTCAGTACAGCGGCCAGCAGGCTGCGACTGTGCTATGTTGCAACTGTGGTGTTCCTATGGATGGGTCCACCGGTCTCGTGATGTGTTACGACTGTATCAAGCTCACAGTGGACATCACTGAGGGTATTCCTAGAGAGGCAAACGTCTCCTTCTGCCGTAACTGTGAGCGGTTCCTGCAGCCACCAGGCCAGTGGATCAGAGCCGAGCTTGAGTCTCGTGAGCTGCTGGCGCTGTGTTTGAGAAGACTGAAGGGTCTCAACAAGGTGAGGCTTATCGATGCCTCCTTTATCTGGACAGAGCCCCACTCTAGACGTATCAAGGTGAAACTCACAGTGCAAGGTGAGGCGATGACTAACACCATCATTCAGCAGTCGTTCGAAGTTGAGTATGTCGTGATGGCGATGCAGTGTCCTGACTGTGCCAAGTCTTACACTGTCAACACTTGGAGAGCTGCTGTACAGATTCGTCAGAAGGTGGCGCACAAGCGTACCTTCTTGTTTTTGGAGCAGCTGATTCTTAAGCACAACGCTCACGTCGATACCATTTCGATCCAGGAGTCGAAAGACGGACTCGATTTCTTCTACGGTAACAGATCGCACGCTGTGAAGATGATTGACTTCTTGGGATCGGTAGCTCCAATCAAGTCGAAGCGTTCGGAGGAGCTTGTCTCGCAGGACACACACACAGGAGCCAACTCGTACAAGTTCACCTTCTCTGTGGAGATTGTACCGATCTGTCGTGACGACCTTGTGATTCTTCCAAAGAAGGTTGCGCACTCTCTGGGTAACATCAACAGAGTGGTTATCTGCTCCAAGATTACAAACACGATCCAGTTCATGGATGTCAACACATTACAAACTGCAGACCTGCTGCCTACTGTGTACTGGAAGAAGCCTTTCCCAACGCTCGCTGAGGCGTCGCAGCTTGTGGAGTTCATTGTTCTTGATGTGGAGCCTACTGGCGATGTTAGAGGTAAAAACGTCCTGGCTGATGTCACTGTGGCTAGAGCTGCTGACATGGGAGTCAATGACCGCGAGTACTATGTCAGATCGCACCTCGGTGCCATTCTTCACCCTGGTGACTCTGTCATGGGTTACTACACAGTAAATTCGAATTACAACTCTGACCTGTGGGACGATCTGGACCAGAACAACGTGCCCGATGTCATTCTCATCAAGAAACACTACCAGAAGAAGCGCAAGTTCCGTAACTGGAAGTTGAAGAGAATGGCCAGAGAGCACAACGACATTGTGGCCAACGACGAGTCACGGGCCGCAAGACAGGAGGCCGAGAGAGCCGAGAAGGATTACGAGCTCTTCTTGCAAGAGCTGGAGGAGGACCAGGAGCTCAGACAGGCCATCAACTTGTACAAGGACAACAACGTTGCCCCACCTCCACAGGGAGACGAGATGGACGAGGACGAGGACGAGGATGCTCCAGAAGTGGACATCGACGAGCTTCTGGACGAGCTCGACGACATGACTCTGGAGGGCTAAATTGCATGTTATCTTATAGGCAACCGAAACTTGTAGCAGCGATGGAGTGTCAAAACGCGAACGCGATAACGCCACTGATGACTTGAACCCCACAACATGTCAGAAACCCTCAAGTTCTCAGCCATCCACTCGTTTGTGGATGCATCGTTCTTCCAGAAGCTCTCCACACTCAAGCTGGATGAGTTCCGTCTGGATGAGTCCCGTAAGGCCATCTCAGCCACTGTGGAGATTAGAAGTGTCCCGCATGGCGAATCCACAGCCGTTTCGCTATCGGATGTCTCCTTCGGTCTAGAGGCCACCTACTCGCCTGGATCCGTGGTTAGTCTTCCTGGCTATATCACCAATTTCAACACCATTGAAGAGTTCAAGCGGCTGGATAAGGCGCAATTTTTGAGAGACAGCGGTAACGCCATCTTGGAGCATATAAAGTCGAAACGAGTGCTCTCGGACCCGTCGCTCCTTAATGAGTTCCAGGTTATCAGCTTTGCAGACCTGAAGAAGTTCAAGTTCTTCTACTGGTGTGCCTTCCCTGCGCTGTCGACACCGTGGGAGATTATTGAGAGAAAGGCCATCACAGAGTTCCCAGAGAGTGTCGTGAAGTGGGTTCGCAACTCGGACATTACGCAGAAGAGTTTCTTTGTGGTAAAAGACGGCAATGCTTCCCCATTGAGTGAGTTCGAGGGCTCCCACTTTGGGTTCATTGATGCCTCAATGGATGCGAAGCCATCGAGGTTGCTTCAGAACTTTTTAACTGCTCTGTCAGTGTACGGAGTCGAGGATGCCACGGTGGATGTCTACAGACTCTCTGGAGAGAGCTATAGCCTGAAGCTGAAGCTGCTCCAAGGAGAATTGAAGACTGTGGGGTGGGAACGGACTGTGCAAGGCAAGCTGGGACCAAAGCTCGCAGACTTGGGGGCGCTCATTGATCCGGTAAGGCTAAGCGAGCAAAGCGTCGACCTCAATCTCAAGCTGATGAAGTGGCGTGTGGCTCCAGAGCTCGACTTGGATGTTGTAAAGGACACCAAAGTGCTTTTGCTTGGGTCTGGAACCCTTGGAAGTTACGTGTCACGTGCGCTCTTAGGCTGGGGTGTTCGCCACATCACATTTGTTGATAACGGCAAGGTGTCTTTCTCCAATCCCGTGCGGCAGCCCCTCTTCAACTTTGACGATGTGGGGAGTGTCAAGGCCTCCACTGCAGCTGAGGCCCTGAAGAAGATTTTCCCATTGGCAAAGGCTGAAGGCTACGAGCTTGAGATACCTATGGCGGGGCATCCAGTCACCAACGAGGAGGCCCAGAAAAAAGACTTTGAGACTCTGAAGGGGCTGATTGAATCACACGATGCAGTGTTCCTGCTTACAGACTCGCGGGAGACTCGCTGGCTGCCAACAGTGATTGGCAATTCCAAGCGTAAGATCGTCATCAATTGTGCGCTGGGCTTTGACAGCTACCTAGTGATGAGACATGGTGTTGATGGAAACTTGGGATGCTACTTTTGCAACGATGTGGTAGCACCAACAGACAGTCTCACGGATCGTACGCTTGACCAGATGTGTACAGTGACACGTCCAGGAGTGGCTCTCATGGCAGCATCGCTAGGAGTGGAGATGCTAGTATCGCTTCTCCAACACCCACAGAGGGGTTTGGCAGGTGCTGATGCGAAAACGATTCTTGGAGGCCTTCCTCATCAGCTTAGAGGATTTCTGGACAGGCACGAGACGATGAAGCTACATGCGCCAGCGTATGAGCACTGCTCCGCCTGCTCCAAGAGCATTGTAGATGGCTACAACGAGGATGGCTGGGAGTTTGTGAAAAGGGCATTGAACGAGCCAGACTACCTGGCTGAGGTGAGTGGCCTTGCTGCAGTGCAGGCAAAGGCAGAGGCAGCAATGGCTGACTTTGACGACGACGACTTTTAAATAGTTTGATGTAAAGCGTGTGGTGTCTGGATGTAGCTGCGGTGTCTAGGTTTAAACTGCCCCACGATAAACTCACCAGGCACTTTGATCTTTAACAGGCCACACACGCCCGGAATCATGGGCCTATTCAAGAGCCTGAGACGGCTCTGGCTCGAAGAGGGCTCAATCACGTCGGTAACGACATCGATACCGCGGGACTGTCTCCAAGCCGAGAGGTCGATGCTTCTATATTGCAAGATGTGTGGCACTCTCGCTCTCATCTCTTTGGCTATGCTGCTGGACTTTGATCTCCAGGAGACAAGGATTGTGGGACATGCTCCCCATTTTTCCTCCAAGTGGTTCTCCAAGGTGGTGGGGATAATCTTCTTTGTACTATCATTAGGTGCTTTGCTTCTGGGGACTTTCAACTACTTTGAGAACGTGCGCCACTTCTTTGCACAAAGGACCCGCACGGGGCCTAGAATGCCCACCCAGTGGTTCATGGGCGTCACAATGGTGACTCTGTTGGCGGTTAATGTCACCCTGCTAGTGGACTCGAGGTACTGGCGTATTGAGTAAAGTCTGGGAAACCAAGCTGTGAAACTTAGAATGGACTGCTTAGCTGAATCATGAATACTAATGAAATGAATGGATGAAGAATTTGAAGTAGTGATCTCGGTTCCCACAATAAGAAAGTTGGAAAATGAACTAAAACTATAAGTAATAATTAAAACGGATAATTGAGATTCTGTAAAGGATCAGTATCCAGCTTATACAGACAACTGATCAAGTTACCAATTCAATTGATAAGGACCTCCTCTGGTCTGCTCGGGTGACTTGTGCTGAGACTTGGTGGCTGCTCATCCTCTGCGCGTATAGTCTCCGTGCCCCAACCGGGGAAAAAATCAAAACATCACTCCTTATATCATAAACAACTATCCGCTAAAACAACAGATATGGCGCCCGAACGCAAGTGCAAAGGCTGTGGAAGTACAGTCTTCACACGTGACATCCACTCTGCCTCGTCAGACTTGGCATGCTCGGTCTGTGGCCGAGTCTATGAGGATGCGCCTATTGTCTCTGAGGTCACCTTTGGTGAGGCCTCCAACGGTGCCGCTGTGGTCCAGGGTTCCTTTGTCGGAGCCGACCAGTCACATGCAACGTTCTCAAATGGTCCACGAGGCAACTCGATGGACTCGAGGCAGAAAACGCTCTCTGGTGCAAGAAGAAAGCTCAGAGCCGTTTCTCTAGCTCTCAATATCCCAGAGTTCGTCTCCGATGCCGCCTATCAGTGGTTCTCGCTAGCTTTGGCTAATAATTTCGTCAAGGGAAGAAGATCGCAGAACGTTATTGCTGCCTGCCTTTACGTGGCTTGTCGTAAGGAGAGGACACACCACATGCTCATCGATTTTAGCGCGAGGCTCCAGATATCTGTCTACTCGGTCGGTGCTACATTCCTCAAGATGGTAAAGGTACTACATATTGGAGGCCTCCCGCCTGCGGACCCATCGCTCTTTATTCAGCACTTTGCTGAAAAACTGGACTTCGGCGATGACAGAGTCAAAGTGGTAAACGATGCAATGAAGCTGGCCAAGAGTATGACCAACGACTGGATACAGGAAGGTAGAAGACCCGCTGGTATTGCTGGTGCCTGTTTGCTTCTTGCTGCTCGAATGAATAACCATAGAAGAACTCACGCAGAGATTGTTGCCGTGGCCCATGTCGGCGAGGAGACACTCCAGAGAAGACTCAACGAGTTCCGCAACACCGGTGCTGGTACCTTGACGCTACGAGAGTTCCGTGAGGGAGTGGAGATTGAGTCTACAGCGCCTCCATCGTTCATTAAGAATCGGCAGAAGGAGGCCCAGATTGAGCGTGAGGTTTCCGTTGGCCCCAAGGACGATCTCCAGGAGATCTTGACAGGGTCACAGCAAGCGGAGCAAAACACAAAGGTGCGGTCGCTTAGGAACGTTAAAGACCGAAGCGACGAGGACGAATTGAAGAAGCTGCTTGTTGGTGTCGATCTAGACTCACAAGAGATTCTCGACCAGTTGGAAAGAGTCAAGCAAAGACAGCAAAAAGACCTATCGAGGAGAGCTGAAAGTAGCAACGTCAAGGCGACAGAGTCGTCTAGAAGTGCTAGCGTTGAAGAGAGCGCAGTTGACGACTTGGAAAATGATCCCGACAGACCGAGAAATCTTCACAAGCTATCGACAACGGCTGAGATCCTCGCCAGAGTTACGGACGATCCAGAAAACTTTGACGATATAAATGACTCGGAGATTGAACTTTTCCTTCTGACTGAGGAGGAGTCGCAATTGAAGGAGCGCGTCTGGACTGGACTCAATGAGGAGTTTCTATTGGAGCAAGAGCAAAAGCGACTCAAGGCGGAGGCTGATGAGATCTCTGGTCACCAGCAGCCTCGCAAGAAGCGGAAATCACCCAAGACGGAGAAGGATGCACTCAATTCTATCGAAGCAGAGGGGCTTGAAGGGGCTATCAACGATATTGGAGAAGGCTCATCTGGTGCCCAGGGCGCAAGAAGCATGCTGGCGAAGAAGACACAGTCCAAGAAGATCAACTACTCTGCACTGAACATGCTGTTTGAAGAGTAGGCACGAATATACGAGTACGAGCAATTCCACTTTATGGAAATAGAAGAATGTATCAATCTTATCTAGCCCCGTGATCTTGTGCGTGCCCCGACCGCTCGCGATGCCTTTTGAAATTTTTTAGACACAACCCTTCTAGCACTGCGAAATGGTGAAGAAAAGAGGCGCCGCCCTGCTATCGCACAACATCATCCTTCTCCAGAACCTGGTGAAGAGAGACCCAGGCTCCTACCGTGAGGAGTTTCTCCAGCAGTATGCTCACTACGAGTCGCTGCGGGACCTCTTTATGGCGAACCCTAGTGGTCAGAGCGAGGAGTTTGGAGAGCTCATCGGCTTCGTAACTGCCGTGTCGAACTGCTTCCCGAAGGAGACTTCCAACTTCCCTGATGAACTGAGGTCGCTTATCTCGAGCAACCACCGGGAACTGAGTCCCGAGCTCAGAGAAAAGATCATCCAGTGCCTCACACAGCTACGCAATAAGGACGTTATCACTGCCGAGTCCCTGATCCAGACCATTTTCCCACTGCTGGCAGCATACTCCGGAGCCTCCAACATCAACTCGCAACACTCCAAGGCACTCCGGCACCAGGTTTACTCGACACTCATCACGCTGCTGAAAAACCTCAACACCGGGTCCAAGAACCAGCGACTGAACCGCTCGACACAGGCGCTTCTCTTCAACTTGCTGGAGCAGAAGGATGCCCAGGGACTGTGGGCCACCAAGCTCACGAGAGAGCTGTGGAGAAGAGGCATCTGGGACGACTCGCGTACTGTGGAGATTATGACCCAGGCGACGCTGCATCCAGACACCAAGGTGGCCTACTCTGGCGTCAAGTTCTTTTTGGGAGCCGACAAGGAGAGAGAGGAGAACTTTGAGGAGGAGTCCGACGAGGAGGGCTTTGACCTGGGTGCCATCAAGCACAAGATGACTGTGGGGAAGAAGGCCAAGGCCAAGAAGAAATTGGACCAGGCCATGAAGCAAATGAAGCGTAAGCCTAAGCACTCAGCCACCTACCTCAACTTCTCTGCTATCCATCTCTTGCGTGATCCTCAGGGATTTGCTGAGCAGATCTTTGACACCCATCTCAACGGCAAGGGCTCCAACAAGTTCAACCTCGAGCAGAAGATTGCGCTGATGAACCTCGTCTCGAGACTCATTGGTACCCACAAGCTGACTGTTCTGGGCATCTACACTTTCTTCCTCAAGTACCTCAACCCAAAGCAGAGAGACGTGACCCAGATCATGGCTGCTGCCGCACAGTCTTCGCACGACCTCGTACCACCAGAATCCATCTCCGGCGTTGTGAGAAAGATTGCGGACGAGTTTGTGTCTGACGGTGTCGCTCCCGAGGTTGCTGCTGCTGGTATCAACACCATCAGGGAGATTCTCGCTAGAAACCCTTTGGCCATTGACGAGACTCTGCTCCAGGACCTCGTGGAGTACAAGGGATCCAAGTCCAAGCCCGTCAACATCGCCGCCAAGTCGCTGCTCTCTCTATACAGAGAGGTTGCGCCTGAGATGCTGAAGAAGAAGGACAGAGGCAAGACTGCCACGATGGAGCTCAGCTCTGGCGAGAGAAAGACGCTCCAGTACGGTGTGGAGGATTCCACCAGCGGTATTCCTGGCATTGAGCTGCTGATGCAGTGGCGTAAGGAGAACGGCGTTGATGGTGAGAACGATGCTGACTGGGAAGTGGACGAAGAGGTGGAGGACGTCGAAGGCGAGTGGGTCACTGTGGAGTCCGACCAGGAGTACGAGATCAGCGACGACGAAGATGATCAAGATAAGCAAGATAAGGCAGATGATCAAGATAAGGAAGATAGCGACGAGGACTCTGACCTGGAGCTCTCCGATGACGAGGACAACAAGGAGACTGTCATCAACAAGCTCACGACGCTGGATGCTGACGCTGCGTTCCAGGAGCTTGCTTCGACCCGTATTCTGACGCCAGCTGATTTCCAGAAGATTCAGGAGCTCAGAACTCAGGCCGGACTGGAGAAGATTATGGGCCATCGCAGAAACGAGGACGAGGTGGACTCGTCTTCGCTCATTGGGCCAGTCAAGTACAAGCAGTTGCGTGAGGAGAGAATTGCACAGGCTCAGGAGGGCCGTGAGGATAGAGAGAAGTTTGGCTCGAGAAGAGGCAAGCGGGATGCTCCACACTCCACCACAAACAGGGAGAAGGCACGCAAGAAGAACTTTGTGATGATGATCCACAAGAGGGATGTTCAAGGCAAGGCCAAGAAGTCGCTCAGAGACAAGCAGAAGGCGCTGAGGGCACACATCACCAAACAGAAGAAGAAGGGATTCTAATGCATTTCGATATGGATATTGTAGAATTACCGTTTAAGCAGCTACGAGTCCTTGAGTATGGCAATTGTAGAAGTGAATTGAGCTTCTACGAGCCTTTTGTGTAGTTGTATTTAAATACTATGCCTTGCGCTTCTTGCGCTTCTCCCCCTCGCCCATCTTGCGCTTCTGACCCTTCTTTCTCTCAGCAAACCCTTCCTTGTCCATTGCCATGAGAGCCTCACGCTTTGCCACACTCACCGGGTTCAGCGAGTGCTTGATGACACCGTTGTCAGTGATTGTCTCGCACTTGTCCATCTTTCTGCCGATTCTCTCCTCAATCGCCAGCACTCTCTCCACATCCTTCTCCGAGACAAAACTCACAGAGGATCCGTCTCTGCCGGCTCTTGCCGTTCTACCGACTCTGTGCACAAAGTCGTCCGGGTCCGAAGGGATGTCGTAGTTCACCACGAGCTTCACAGTTGGGATATCCAGTCCTCGCGACGCCACATCGGTGGCTATAAGCACACGAGCCGCCGATGCTCTGAAACGGTGTAGGGAGTTTGTTCTCTCGCTCTGAGGCATCTCCGAATGCAAAGAGGTGACTCTCACCTCGAGATTCCGCAAAGTCCGTCTCAGAACCTCTGCGGTGTGTGTTCTGTTGACAAAGACAATCACCGTCTTGTCCTTGTTCTCCTCGTGGCTCAGCAAGCTGAAGAGGTAGGCCTCCTTGACGTACGAGGGCAGAAACAGGTACTCGGCCTTGAGGGTATCAGGGAGTGTGATGTTCCTCTCCTCGTGCACAAACACCGGCGGCTTGCCCTCTCTCTGTGGCTGCTCCTTCAGCGACCTTACCGCATCCGTCACTGTCGCGGTGAAGAGCATCGTCTGTCTCTTCTCTGGGGGTGGCAGAACACTTAGACAGGCCTCGATATCGTCTTCGAACCCGCTCGTGAGAAGGCGGTCCGCCTCATCGAGCACGAGGTACTTGACTCTTCTGAGCCCCTTCATCGTGTCCTCGCCACTGTGGCGGATGTGGTCTGCGAGTCTTCCCGGAGTGGCGACGATGAAGTGCGGTCTGTTCTTGAGCTGGATCGCCTGTGAAATCATATCCTGGCCTCCAATGATGATGCCCACCTTGACGTTGGCGGTCGCTCCTATCGCCAGGATCTGCTCTGCAATCTGTAGTGCGAGCTCCCGGGACGGAGTCAGCACGACTCCGTACGGGCCCACTGGGTCCTTGGACCACTCTGCGAGCATCGGGGCGGCAAAGGCTATAGTCTTACCGGAGCCTGTTCTCGCCCCACCAATCACGTCGTGCCCAGAGAGCGCCTGGGGGATGCACGCCTTCTGGATGGCGGTCGGCGTGTAGATCTTCATGGCGTTGAGAGACTCCTCGAGCCATTTCGGGAGGCCCAGAGCCTGGAAGCCTGACATGGTTGACGGTAAATTTTGCGATGAGGTGTCGCGAAAGTAATCAAAACTAAACATCAACTAACATCAACCCCACTAAACTATCCACTAATCAACCCACTATATACACTACGCCTTGCCCGCACACTCCGCCATCATGTGCACCAGCGTCTGGACATTCTCCCGCCTCATCGCACACACCGGCACAATCTTCCACCCCCTGGCATCGACGTACTGCCTCAGCACCTGGTACCTCTGCCTGGCCCCTTCGAGATCGGCCTTGGTGGCCGCCACAAGCACGCGCTTGCCCTCCATCCGGTGGCCCATCTCTCCCAGCAGAACCTCGAGGTCCGCCACCGGGTCCTCGTTGCCCAAACTAACCACAAACACGAGCCCGTCACACCGCTCAACGTGTCGCAGAAAGTCGATGCCCATGCCCCTGTTGTGCGAGGCTCCCTTGATGAGCCCCGGAATGTCGGCGACGGTGAAGGAGGGCTTGTCGATGGCGGAGGTGATGGTGCCGATCGTGGGCTGTAACGTGGTGAACTCCCAGTGGCCCACCCGTGGCGTCGCATTGGAAATGGCCCGTAGCAACGTCGACTTGCCAGCGTTGGGCAGCCCGACGAGCCCGAGGTCCGCCAGCAGCTTCAGCTCAAAGAGGAAGAGCTCCTCCAAGTGTGGCCTTCCCCGTTTGGCAAAGCGTGGGTTCCGCACCTCGTCCGTGAGAAAGTGCATGTTGCCGAGCCCGCCGGCTCCGCCCTTCAGCAGCAGCAGGGGCTCCGTCTCCCTGCTGAGGTCCAGCCCGTGGAGCGGGAAGAGGTCGCTGTGCCTCTCGTGCTGGAGCAAGTTGTAGTCGTACTTGCGGACCCTTCTGTCGAGCCTCCGGAAGTACTCCTTGTCGTTGTGCCACTCCAGGCCCTTGTCGGACTCCTTGAAGAGCCAGCCCTCGGAGGGCCCGCGTTCCAGCTGGATGTGGTCGTCCCGCACCACCACCTCGGCCTCTTCAGCAACGTCCCGCGGGATCCACCGGATCAGCGTCCCCACTGGCACAGTCACCACCACGTCGCTGCCCTTTGCGCCATTGAGCTGGCGCTTGGTACCGTTGCGGCCGTCCCCAGCCACATAGCTCTGCCTCAGCTTGTTGAGGGAGCTGAGACCCTTGATGGCCTGGACGTAGACATCGCCGCCAGCGCCGCCGTCGCCGCCGTCCGGAGGACCCACCGCTCTTCCCGCGTCCCGGAAGAAGGAGACACTGCCATGGCCGCCACGGCCAGACCGCAGCCTCAGCAGCCGCAAGTCTGCAAAGCTCTGGGCCTCGGCCTTGGGCCGCTGCTTGGAGGACATCCCGCTGAAGGCGGTGGAGGTCTGTGGGGTCTTGAGGGCCACCACCATCGAGTCGTGGCGTTGCTCTGTGATTGTGTACTCGGCGTGGAACGGGTGGCTCTGCGAGCTCAGCGAGGGCTCGTAGTACTCGTCGTGGTCCAGGGAGGCGAGCCAGGCCTCGTTGCGGGCCTGGACGGGCACGCTGGGCGTGTGGAGGCTTCGCCTTAGCAGTCTCAGCATGGCGCGCATTATTTTTCAAAGTGAAAAATAAAACATCGCCAACATTGCAGAGTGGGTAATTCACTACACGCTTTACACGCTAATCGTACTGTATATGCCTACTTGTTGGCGAGGGCAACCACCTTCTGCGCAGCCTCGTCGAGCTCGTTGATGGCGTAGATCTTGAGGCCGGACTCCTCCACCATCTTGGCCGCCTTCTCGTAGTTTGTGCCCTGCAGTCTAACCACGATTGGCACCTTGACGCCGAGGTTCTTGGTGGCGGCAATGAGGCCCTCAGCAACGTAGTCGCATCTCACGATACCGCCAAAGATGTTGACAAAGATACCAGACACGTTCTCCTCGGACAGAATCAGCTTGAAAGCGGTCTCAATGGTCTCCGGGGTGGCACCACCACCGCAGTCGAGGAAGTTGGCTGGCTTACCGCCAAAGAGCGTAATCACGTCCATCGTCGCCATGGCAAGGCCGGCACCGTTCACAAGACACCCAATGTTGCCGTCGAGCTTGATGAAGTTGAGGTTCGACTTGGCTGCAAGCACCTCGTCCGGGTCCTCCTGTGTGAGGTCTCTCCACGAGAACACCTCCTCCTGTCTGTACGAGGCGTTGTCGTCAAAGCCAAACTTGGCATCCATCGCAAGCACCTTGTGGTCCTCGGTCTCGGAGAGCGGGTTGATCTCAATCTGGGTCGAGTCACGCTCGGTGAAGATCTTGTAGAGCTTCTGCACCGTCTCGGCAGCCTCAGGCTGGGCCTCCTTGGTGAAGCCCAGCACGCCGGCAATCTCAGCAGCCTGGGCGTCGGTGACGCCAGCCTCGAGGTCCACGGGGAAGGTGTGGATGGCAGAAGGGTCCTTGGCCGCAACGCCCTCAATGTCCATACCACCCTGGGCCGACGCCACAATCATTGGCTTCTGGGTGGCTCTGTCCAGCAGGATGGCGAGGTACGCCTCCGTTCTGGCGTACGCTCTCTCGACAACGTACACCGCCGTCACCTCCTTACCAGCAGCGCCAGTCTGCTTGGTGATGATCTTGTGGTTGAGGAACTCCTTCGCAAGGTCCTTCACCTCCTCTGGGGACTTGACGAGGTGCACACCGCCCTGGAACCCGGTGTCAAAGTGGCCCTTACCACGGCCACCAGTGAGCGCCTGGGCCTTGATGACGAGCTCGTTGGTGCCGAGCTTCTTAGCAATCTCGTAGGCGCCCTCCGGGGTCGTGGCGGCGTCTCCTGCTGGCACGCCCACGCCGTAGTCACGCAGCAGCTGGGCGGAGCGGTACTCGTGGATCGAGAGGAATCTCTTCTGGGTGGTCTGGTGTTAGTTGGCTGTTGGGCCTGGGGGCACTGCGGGTGTCAATTGGCGGAGGCATTGGAGCCCGGCACCAGCATTGAGCATCGCCCAGTACGCCAGGGGCTACTCACTCTGGCAGCTCTCAGCAGGGAGCGGTTGGCAGTCTGGAACATCATCGTGGTTGGTGGTGGGTAGGAAGGAAAGGCCCTCACACTTTTTTTGGCCACCGCGATCACGAAAGCGTGGGGTGCCTAAGCGTGGGATGGCACATAGCTGGGTGCGCACTGGCTAGGGGGGCCGAGCCCGTGGGCTAGCGGTGTGGCTGGGCACTACGCCAGCGCGCCCTCACTAATTTTAGGGGCACCCCACTAATGGCCCCCCCGGTACGGTGGTGAACGCTAGGGGGGTGGGGGCATCCCCACACGGCTGAGCCCACTGGAGTGCTTCCAGTCAAAGTCCACGCGAGTCAGCGCAGTGACTCTGCGGGGGTCCACAAACGCAATTGGCTCATGCCGGAGAGTCCCGTGGGGAGCCTCCGGCTAGCGCCCTGCCGTGGACCATCACCAGACGGCGGCGGTAGGGCCACAGCGACCCCCCCCCCTCGCTTTTTGCTTTTCGCGCACGGGCGGTTGCGAGCCCGCGCGCACCCAGACACCTCGCAAACGCAGCCTTCAACTAGCATCTCCAGGCCAATGTCGCACGCCAAGGAGATCCGCCAGAAGCAGGAGCTCCAGGCCCAGTTCCAGGTGGCTGCATCCCAGGGCAGCAAGCACGTGCTGGCGTGGCTCAAGCCGCGCGAGCAGGAGCACCCGGCAAGCTCTACAGACTTCTTCAACCTGCCCATCATCAGCGAGGGAGCAGGGCTGTCATTACAGCAGGACGCCAGCACAATAGGCGACTACGTACAGTCGAGGAAGCCCGTGGCGTCGCTCAAGAAGCGCAAGGACCGCGTGGTGAAGACGGATTCCAAGGCGCTGATGGCTCTGCACAACAAGATGAGGAACACAAAGAGGGAAAAGGTAAAGAGGCAG
Organism: Petasospora adriatica; assembly: GCA_030558135.1. Classification (NCBI taxonomy): domain Eukaryota; kingdom Fungi; phylum Ascomycota; class Saccharomycetes; order Phaffomycetales; family Wickerhamomycetaceae; genus Petasospora; species Petasospora adriatica. Next base: position 123,828 of record JAJMRX010000014.1, on the reverse strand, counting down.
CAGCAGCCAGCGGCTCAGCCGAGCGATTCCGACGAGGAGGAGCCAGTGCACAAGGCTACGAAGAAGACCTTTACGTCGTTTCTGGATCAGAAGAAGAAGAAGTAATAAATAGGGTACATTCAAATATTAAACTAGCATCATTTCGGATGGCTCATGCTCTTGATCCGTTTGACTCGTCTCTCCTGCTCGGGCGATTTCTGTTCTCTCGAGCCCGGGCTCGACAGCAGCGACGACACAGCCACTTTGGAGGACTCCTCCGGGTGGCGGTGTTCGTGGAGCGCCTGCGCAATCCCGCTGATTGAGCCCTGGGAGTTTCTCGACGAGATCGACGAGATCGACGAGTGCGCCGAGTATAGAGTCGAGTAGGTTGAGTTCGAACTCAGCGATGTCGTTTGTCCATTCTGAGGGTTGTTGTTGTAAAATTCAAGCAATGAGGGTCTGAGCCGCGGCCCGTGGCTCATGTGTGGCTGGTGTGGCGGTGCGTGTGGCGGTGGTGGCTGATGCTCCTCTGGCACCGACCGCGGGTAGTGGCGCGGGCCCGCCAAGTGCGCCGGCAGCGAGTCTGTGCGCCCGGCCGGTGTGGCTGGTGCGAAGTGGATGTGTGGCGCAGACGTGGCGGCGCGTGGCGCAGGCGCCGTACGAGGAGTTTCGTGGGCCAAAGGGTGTGAGGGGGACCGCTGCTGAGACGGCGAACCAGGGTGAAGGGGATCCACAAATACAGAGGGCTGTCTCGTGCTGGACCGCTCCCAGAAATGGATCGAGGCATTGCGTTGTGAGGGAGCTTGCGGGCCTTGTAGTGGTCCTGGAGCTCCTTGTGGAGCTCCTTGTGGAGGCCCCTGTGGCGGTCCTTGGGCTTTGAGATGTGGCGTTGTTTGTAACAACGGTGGAGGCGTTAGCGATTCTGCCCTCTGATGGAAGCTTTGCTGTAGCTGCCCTAGAGGCTCCACAAAACGATGGCCCGAAGTCTTGAGAGCAGGCGCAAGCCTGGGGAGCTGGTCGCCAATTTTGAGCACATCCTTGGTAGTCTCCCTCTGCATTTCCATCACCTGGTCCGCCTTGGCTCCAATTTCTCTCTGCTGTGAAGCAATCTCCTTGGTGGTAACATCTGGCGGAATCGCTATAGAGGCGTTTCGAGAAGAGTGTGCGCTGAAGGGGTATTGGTACGGTGGATACATCACGGATGGCGGTGGCGGTGGAGGCTGGTGCATCTGGTTTGCATGAGGAGGTTGGTGAAGATGGGACTGATGTTGCAGTGGATGCTGGTGAGGTTGAGGGAGTTGATGAGGTTGGTGATGATGAGGTTGATGAGGCATCTGGTGCGGCGACTGCTGAGTTTGAGGTTGCATGTAAACTTGGTAAGGTTGCAAAGGCTGATAAGCAAACTGTGGCGGCTGATGCTGGTACTCGTAGTAAGGGTGGTACTCTGCAACCTTGAGTTGGTCGTCGGGTACTACCCTGTTTGATGATCTCCGCTTGATCAGGGCAAGTGACTCGACATCTCCCTTACGGAAGGCGCCAGTGGAATGGCGAAACTCCCAGATCAGATCGTCGCTGCCTCTCTCTGCGGGTTGATGTTCCTCGTTATAATTGTCAAACACCTTGTGGAATCCGTACATGTGGAGTTGCCTTACAAACGATGACACATTGCCGTGCTTGAAGTACGTGGTGAGGGCATTCGCAAACTCTGTACAAGGATGGAGAGCAAACACCCCGTCTTCCTCTCCCCTCGACCACCAAATCAAATGTGAAAGTTTTGGATCCGAGAGCATATTGTACAATTTTTGAACAAAAGCAGTCTTCTTGGTCGAACTTCGCCGGCGTTCGGAGGGCTCTGTCCTTGTTTCGTCCTCATTCGTAGCTTGTTGGTCTCGCTGTTCATTGGTCTGGGTTTGTGGCTGAGGCTGCTGTGGTTGTGGTTGTGGTTGTGGTTGTGAACTTGCCCCCTCTGTTTCAGACTTTGGCAACACCGCTGTTGTGGAATCTTTCATTGAAGATGGGAGGGCACCAGGAGTGCTATAATGTGGCCTTGAAAGTGTAGTGGTGGCGTCGGTGTCAAGAGCAATAAGAAAGACCCACAAACAAGGTGCCCTTGTTGATGACAAGACTATACAAGTTGTGTATAAATATTTGTCGGAGGCTTAAGATAAAGCGGTGGCAGTAGTGGACTCGGCTTGAGCCACCGTGAATGCCCGTAAGGAGTGATCTAGGCAGTACCTGTTGTGGTACCTTTTATAAAGTTGTTGAGTGAGTTGTGGCAAAAACCCAGAGAAATACATAGATGGATGGCAGATGCGCAGGCATAACGACGCCTATTGCGCCAAAAGGCCCATCTGGGACATTGGCGCACCCGCGAATGGCGTATTGGGGGACTGGGCATGGGAAAATTTTCCACTCAACTGTCAACTTCCCGGGGTTTTCGCCCGTGAAATTCTCGAGTCGATGCGAGACGCTGCGAGAACACGCACACGTGCATAACTCTAGCATACGCTTCGGGCTATGCCAGGAATGTAGCGATCTAGAAATGTGTACTATCCAAGATTCAATGGGGGTTGCTTGAAATATATAGGTGATATTCTCTGCTTGATTGAATATTGCTACTTATCGGTTTTGATGTGGGTCTCCAGTTGGGTGTATGAGCTTGGTGGGGCTGCCCAACAATTTATGTAGCCAATCACCACAGTATGTGCACGCGGTGACCAGAAGGGGCTTGTACCTAGGAGAGACACTGGCCGGGATGCACTCATGACGACATAGCGACGAGGGAACTTCCTCTTCCCCAACTTTGCATAAGCATGATACTCAAATATTCGGCTCGCTCGCTTTTAACCTTTGGTATAGTAGTACGATGCCCATGCACGGACCTGCGTGTTATGCTTCCGATGACACGAAAGTGTGAGACAGGATTACCTGCACTATGCACGGGCTCCGTAGTGCTGCATCGTTTCTGGGGCACCGGGATCTCCAGTTGGTATATACCATGAGTTTGTTAGTGCTCTTAGACCCGTGGCGTGCGTTGCTCGGGCTAAGCATATCATCGGACTTCTATCCACCGATGTGAGTTGATGTACTAGCTCCGCACTGCATTATTGTGGCGCCCCTGACCAGGCGAAACGTGGCCGGCATGATGGTTAAAGATTGCGTTCAGGTCCCATTGGGCAGAGTCGAGGGATGGGTTATAGCCAACAGTCACAGTTCAGCCCTATCTAGGATGCCCGCAAGTCGTAGAGGTGAACATTTTGGCAAGGCGGCCACATGTGGTTCTGGACATACCATTGGGAGTTCTCGAGGCCAGCGTCTGCGCGTGGCTGAGACAGATATGTCCCTTAGGTGAGACATGCTTAAATGCGAGATTAACTGGCGAAAGTGGATCTCGCTTTGCAAAAGTGCGGGTGTCACTCCATGTACTCGTCCAGTAGGCATATGCCCGCTGCCTCCAGTGGCTGTCAGTTTGCGAGTGAAAGAACTCGACTCTACATGGGAACCTCTCAGCTTCGCTGCACCGCTGATCTTTAACGTCCGGAAATGTACAGTTGGAGAATGTGATTTGCTCCCAGATTCGAGGCCCAGCTTGGTATTGGCATCCTTCCATCACCTTATTGCTATGTCTCCAACTTTTGCGCACAAACGCAGCTGGTGCATGTGAATGCGGTTTTGCATACGAGACGACAGATATCCAAGATTGTGATCTTTTACATGTAGATGAAACAATAGAACCCTGTCTGGTTTGTGAACTCCCAAAGTAACTGGGATTAATCCACTACATGAACCCTAGCACAGTGTTAGGGGGAAGGCAACTCTAATCTGCGGCATCTCCAGTTGCCGAACAAAGTACCGGTCACCTTCGATTGCGGATGCGGACTAGAGCTTACCGATCCGTTCCAATGTTGCCGAGGCCGTTGACACCTCAAACTAGAACTCTACGCGCTGGTACAAGATCAAATATATTCGATACCTAGAAAAGCCGGTGATATAGAAAAAATGGAGAAAAATAGCTGCAAACAAGACGGACTCCTCACATTGGGAACGTATTCCAACATGCTCCCAAAATGTCATAATGCAAGAGAAGTGAAGAGTGCATAAATCATCGAGACGTTATTCGAGAGAAGCCCTCAATAGGGCACACTCACAAGATGGTGCACTTCTTCTTCTTGTCACTGCTCTTTTTTTTGCTCTTGTCCTTGGTCATCAAGGACGCCTTTGTAGCAGCCTGGAACACGGCGTCAACATTGTAGTTTCTCTTAGCGGAACACTCAATGTACTGGATAGCACCAATCTTGTCAGCAGTGTCCTGACCTTCAGCAGCACTCACTGGTGCCAATCCCTCCTCTCTCAGTCTCTGGATAGTGGCTGGGTCCTCTCTCAGGTCAACCTTGCAACCAACCAGGATGATTGGAACGCCCTGGCAGAAGTGCAAAACCTCTGAAATCCATTTCTCCTGCACATTTGCAAGGGACTCTGGAAGGTCTACGGAGAAGCAAATCAGCACCACGTTTGTGTCCGGGTACGACAGAGGTCTCAATCTGTCGTAATCCTCCTGACCAGCGGTATCCCAGAGGGCAAGCTCCACTCTGCGGCCTTCAACATCAACATCTGCCACGTAGTTGTCGAAAACTGTAGGCACGTAAATGTCTGGGAAGGTACCCTTGGAGAAGACAATCAGCAGACATGTTTTACCGCACGCACCGTCGCCGACGATTACCAGCTTTCTTCTGATGTCTGTTGGAATGTTGGACATCTGTGAATGTACTGCTGTTAGTACAGAACTTGAAAAAATGATCGTAGGGAAAGATCATGCTCTCATATTTGGCGTGATCATTATCGCGTTCGATCCTTGATATGACGCGTTATCGCCAGGGGGCGAGCAAGCAATCAATAAATGCAGTTGGAGGGTAGGCGATGGAGTTCGGAGTGTATCATAACAGGTCAAAGCAAACAGTGCAATGTACGTTGTTATCGGTGATATAACGACCACGTAGCAACCTATCATCAATGGTATCTTGTTGTGGCTAGCCGCCCGCTTCCGCTTCAGGTGGCAAACGACAGAAATGCGATATTGGATCGGAACATCAACCAGTGGAGAGGGAGAAGAGGTCACATACCTTAGAAATAGGGGAAAGATTGAGTTGCTTTCGGTAGGTGCTGTCCACTTTCTGCCAGATCAGGGCTTTGTTTATTTTAAGAAGTTTTCAGCTTTTTTTTGGGCGCGCTGGAATTCGATGGTGTGTGGGTGGCGGCAATGCGTTGCCTGGGTAACCATAACAATTTGTACCTGACATATCCTCACTTTTAAAGATGGATTTAACCCTTTCTCACCTGAAAAAGGATCAGGCTTGTTCCACTTGATACCATGGGGCTGTGGAACGTTGCTTTCCGCCACTTGGAAAGCAGCCAATGCCACTACAGTGTAATCTTGTATAGCTGAATTGTAAGCACTTACCTCTTCAAGACAGCTCGTGCAATTGATGAGGTATTCTCATTAAGATGTGCGTCTATATTACCGTACCCTTTAACCCATGAACTTTGTGAACTTGTCAGTCTGGTGAATGCCACACTCCGTTTTAGCTCTTCCTTTCCAACGACCCGAACGTTCGTCTTCACCCTCTGCAACTGGTACTGTGGAGTGGTAGTCTCCAACAGAACGGTAGCCCAGGTCCAGAAGCTCGTTGTATGGAACATTGTGCTCCTTGATGTACTCCATGACCTGGTTGAATGACCAGTTCGCCATTGGGTTGATCTTGATGATGTTGGAGGTCTCATCCACCTCGAGAATCTGCAGAGAGTTTCTAGCACCGCCCTGAGATCTTCTTCTGCCGGTGAATACAGCAACGACTTCAAGCTCCTTGTATGCTCTCTGTGCAGGCTCTACCTTAACGAGGAAGTCATACTTGTCCTCGTCGGTTTCCCAAAGCATGTCCCCGTACTTCTCAGCAAACTCCTTCTCTGTGTTACAGCCTTGAGGCTTGTAGATGTTGACCTTGTTTGGATATTTCTTCTGGACTTTTTCCACTAGATCTAACGTCTGTGGGAAGTGGTGGAGAGTATCTAGGAACACGAGTTGCACGTCACGACCCTTCTCCATCTTGGAGAGAATATCAAGGGTCACCAGTCCTGTCAAGCCAAAGGCTGTTGTCTGATACACATCAGGGAAGTTTAGCAGCGACCATTCAATAATTTCCTGAGGTGAAAGGTCTGCAAGCTGGTTGTTGAGATGGTCGAGGTGCTCCTGCGTGAGGATGACCTTGTTCTTGATGTTGTATGTATGGAGATGGTTCTTCTGTGTCATGCCAGCTGAACACTTATCCCTTGAATATGATGCTGTTTTGTAATAGAGTGAAAACAGTATCTATTACTTTTCATCCTTGCGCCGGTCACGTGAAATACGTGAATTTTCGCCACCTGTGGCTGTCAATGTGGCTCAGCTGTGGCGATCGTGGCGGATTGTGGCGAAGTTAGACTGCCTAATCGGGAACATATAATATTAGGGGAACATAAACATCCAAACACCACAAATGGGACTTCAACTTCAACGGGTGCGTGTGGCTCCCTTACTTCCAATCCTCGATGTCATCAGTTGAAGCGCAGATTGAGAGCACAAACCAGACACTGAACCACTTAGTTGAGTCGTTCATTGAACTGGGAATCATTGTCCATGATTTTCAGGGCACAGAATCGTCGCGTGATGCCCTGTCTCTGAGGCTCAACCAAACGATAGACGAGCTCAAGAAGCTACAGTCACCGTCGTCCAATGCATTGGATACTGTTCCCGTACCGCTAGATGTTCTACAATACATTGAGGATGGAAGAAACCCAGATGTGTACACACGAGAGTTTGTGGAGACGACGAGGAAGGCCAACCAGCACCTTAGGGGAAAGATGCTGGCAATGCGAGATCTAAGGGACGTTCTGGGCAAAAAGATCTCGGCAGAGTTCCCGGAGCTCGATGAAGTGGTTAATGACATTATAAAAAGAACTGACGGATAAGGAGAAATATATGGGGTTCGCATTTGCAATTGAGTGCCTAGTCTACAGCCACAAGCTTGTACAAAATTCATTCCACCGGTCTAAACAATCTAAAGAGGATAAATAAAGGTGGTGTTCTCAAAGTCCGTGAGGTCGAGAGCCGCAATGTTGACCTCCACCTCCTTGCCCTCATCCAAAACAAAGCCCACTCTGTCTCCGCCAGATCTCTGAGAATTTCTTCTCTTGAGAATGAAGTAGATAACGACAGTGATGATTGGGCAGATTCCAAATGACAAGACTATCTGAACGACCCACGCTGGCACGTAGCGAGGACCATCGCTCTCTCTCCAAAGCTGTGGAGACACAATGTTGGAAACACCGTAAGCCACCATGATAGTGGCACTTCTAGTGAGTTTCTTTGTGTATCCCGAGCACGAGGACATGGCCCAAGAGTACATGATGATGAAAGGAACACCAAACACAGGAGATGCCAAACACAGCGCAGCCAGGATTCCGGTCTTGTTATCCCATGGGAGGGCAACAGCACAAATGGACCCCACCAAAGAAGGCAAAATCCACACGACCGATGACAGGGCGGAGGTGTTTGGGAAGTAGAGCAGGGCCACAGAGGCAATGACACCACATACAGTGGCGAAGCCTCCCGAAGCGGCAGACACCAGCGTGGAGTCCAGGTTGGAGATACCGCCCATCTCACCAAAGAGCAAATTCTGCTGGTATGGCAGGTTGTTAGCCAGCATCAGAAGAAGGAAGTAGATGTTGAAGAGCCACGTGACTGGGTCCTTGAGACACTCGTTGAATTGGTAGCGCTTGAAGAGCTTCTGCTCAATGGATGTGTTTGTGGATCTCTGCACACGACGAATCACCCAGATCTTCTCGTTTGTGCTAAGGAAGCCGGCACTGGCTGGGTTGTCAGGATACCAGAACAGGATAACGAGCGATGTGATGAGGGTGATACCACCGATGATGATCATGAAGATCTTCCACAGAGAAACCGAGGTGTCGGCAAACATGACACCGTAGGCCATGAAACCCACTGGAATCGTCACACCCAGGCACGACGAGTAGAAGAGCGGCGAGGAGGCAGCCTTCTCATCGGCAGTGAGGAACTGAGCCTGTGTGGTGTTGAGGATCGGCACCACCACGGACTCCACCATGCCCAAAAAGAAACGTACGAGCACCACGCCCGCGTAGCTCGACATTAGGCAGGACAGGAATGTGATGATGGTCCAGAGGGCAGTCAAACCAAAGAGGAACTTGCCAATTGGGAGCTTCTGTGTCAGGTAGGTACCTGGGACCTGGCCCACAATGTACCCCACATAGAAAAGAGTGTTGGCATTGTTGTACTGTGTATCGTTGATGCCGGTGTCCTCGTAGAGGCCCAGGATGGCAGCATACGACAGGGTGGCCTTGTCCGCATAGAGCACGAGGTTGATGAAGAAGGCAAAGGAGATAATGATCCACGACACCTTGCGAGATAGCCGTTTCTCCTCCTCAGGGGTTATCTCTGGCACTTCGCTGTCGTACTGCTGCTGGAAGTGTAGAGTGGCATCAGCATCTCTCGAAGTGATACGGAGGTGTTCAACCTCCGAGGTGGTAAGAATGGCACTCCCCTTCTCGCTCATGTTTGTTGGATTGGGGTGATTTGCAGATTATATATACTCGCGTCAAGATGTCCGCGATGAGCCACAGTACCCAGTACTGGATGTACCAATCGCAGATATGGATATAGTGGGATCTCGCTGATTGTCACGTTGCAACGGGATTTTAAGTTGTTCGGCGTTTTGCCCAGCCGAGCCTGTGCCTAGCTCGATGACCTTTGACAGCTTTCGCTACAGTTGCTGGGCCGGTGGCTAGAGATCTACAAAACAGACCCAGCTCTCGGAAGCGAGTCTGCTGTGGCTTCGGAGATTACATAGTGATTAGAACTAGATCACTTTGGGACTCACATCTAGTGCTTGTTGGTGATTAAATCACCGGGCTTGCGGGTCCAATTCGCAATCTGAACGCCACAGTCGCCGATCCATGGAGTTTAGAACGTCGCGCTAATATCCGTCTACACAAAACAAAATATTATTAGAGGGTTCTCCCTACACAAAACCGTATGTACATATGATTATAGCTCTACAGCTTCCAGGAAAGAAGGTCGTCTTGCACCTGGGCTCTCGCTGTGACCTGCTTGAGGTACTTGTTGAGTCCAGCCTTGTTCTTGTAGAGCGGGTGGCTGCCAAAGTGGTCAAAGACGTCAGATCTCGAAACAGGACCCAGCGCCTTGATTTCAGACTCCTTAGGCAGTCCGTAGTTGTATGGGTACTCCGTGAAGGTGACGTTGAAGTGCTTATCGAGCTGGAGCGAGGCATCCGCCTTGAAGAAGGGAATCAGCTCCTTCACAGTCACCTCCTCTGGCTTCTTGTGCTTCCAGTTTGGCACATCCTTGGACTTTCTAATGAGCTTGGACGACACTCCCTCGTTGAAGTCGGACTCTCTCATAAAGCTCTTGGCCGCGTGGAGCTCGTTGGTGAGCGCCTCGTGCACATTGGACTTGGACCCTCTCTGGAGAAGCTCCAAGGCAACCTTGAGCGAGAGCGGAGACTTTCTCTTGAGAGTGGCGAGTGTGGTCAGTGCAAACTCCGACTTGTCCGCCTCGAGGTCCGCAAAGACGCTCTCGATGGTGGACTTTGGGTGGAAGACTCTCTCGAGCAACTGCAAATTTTCTGGCGAGTACTTGAACTGGTAGTCGGATGGCACAGGCTCAGTAAAGGTCTCGATGATGTTGTTGGTGATGGCAAACACGTCTCCCTTGGACACCTGTGTAAGGGCCTTGACGAGCTCTGGTACCCTGTGCGAAGGAACGTAGTGGGTCGCCACGCCAGCAAAGTAGGCATCGAGCCCATAGAGGTTCTCTCCAGTGAGGGCAAGGTACCATCCCAGCGATGGCGACACAACCTTGTTGAGGGCAAAAGTGGTGCCGACGTCTGGCATGAAGCCAATGTCCATCTCTGGCATAGCCCATCTCGTCGTCTCAGTAGCTACCCGGAACGGCGTGTGGATCGAGAGCCCGACTCCGCCTCCCATGGTGATGCCACTGATGATGGACACCACGGGCTTTGGGTAGGTGGCATAGAGGTAGTTGAGCGAGTACTCCTTCTGGAAAAACTCCACAGAGTCCTCCCAGTTGCCCTTGGTGTTGTTCTCAGCACACGAGGCCACGTCTCCGCCAGCACAGAAGGCTCTGCCGTTGGCCTTCTGGATCACAATGTCCGTAACGCCCGACTTTGCGTACTCCTCGAGCCTTGGGTAAATCTTGTCAATCATCGAGGCATTGAGCGAGTTGAGCTTGTTGGTTCTGTTGAGCGTCACCACCTTGGCGGTGTTGATGTTCTCAAAGAGAACATCTGTCGACATCATCCTGGCACCTCTCAGACCTCGTCTTAGCATGGGATCGGCTCCTTTTTAAAGGGTATAGTGGGGAAGGGAGCCGCGGTGAAAAGTCGATGAGGAAGAAATCGCGGTGGGGTAGCTTGATGACTTTAGCCAGAGGTCAAGGACAGGGGCCTCGTCGGTACGAAAAGTGGTGGATGTAAGGGGCTCTGGTGATGGAGGTGGACCAATTGGCCCTAATGGTTAATTTTCGTGGCTCCTGGGAGTGGGAGGGACCGGGCCAGGGCATAGCCTACCAGCATAGCCAGTAGGCAGTAGCCAGAAGCCAGTAGCCAGTAACCAGTAGCCAGTAGCCAGTAGCCAGTAGCCAGTAGCCAGCTGCCAGAAGCCACCGGCCTATAGCTCCAGGCCCATAGCTCCAGGCCCATAGCCCGGCAGCCTCCTGGCACGTGACGAGCCGAGCCGCGGTACGGGCACGCGGCCGTTTTATGGCGAGATCGCACATCTGACAAAAGCGGATCGACTGATTTCTGGTACGATACGCCTCCTCGTTCTGGTGATTCAAGGCCCGGAAAGCATCTCGTGCTGCTAGTCTCTGTCCCCGACACGTGTCCCACCTGGAGAGAGCAGAAATCCGCCAAAGCCAGCGACAGTGGAGCATAGCCATGGCCACCCTGACCCACCGTAAGGACCCGCTGAGACCCGTCTCCGTGGAGATCCCAGCGGCAGACTCCCCCATTGAGAAGCTCAACGACTTCTACTGGACCGAGGACACCGAGCCGCACACTCTGCGGAGAAAGCTCATCTTGCAAAAGCATCCCGAGGTCACCAAGCTGTGTGGACCGGAGCCACTCACAAAGTACATTGTGGTATGTGTGGTGATGACCCAGCTGGCGGTGGCGTACCATCTCCGTGACAAGTCCTTCTTCTCGTGGCGGTTCTTCCTGCTCAGCTACATCATCGGAGCCACCGCCAACCAGAATGTGTTTCTCGCCATCCACGAGCTCTCGCACAACCTCGCCTTCAGAAAGCCGTTGCACAACAAGCTGTTTGCCATCTTCACCAACATCCCGATCGGGATCCCCTACTCTGCCTCCTTCACGCCGTACCACCAGCTCCACCACAAGTTCATGGGCGACGAGCTTCTCGACACAGACCTGCCCACGTGGTACGAGGCGATGATCCTTTCCAACGTGGCGGGCAAGGCCTTCTTTGCCACGTTCCAGATCTTCTTCTATGCGCTGAGACCGATGTTTATCACTCAGGTCAAGTTCACACAGATCCACCTGCTGAATGTACTTTTCCAGCTGTTTGTGGACCGGCTCATCGTCAAGTACTGGGGGTGGAACTCGCTGCTCTACTTTGTCTTCTCCTCCTTCCTGGCAGGCTCTCTGCACCCGTGCTCTGGCCACTTCATCGCAGAGCACTACATTCTGAACCCGCCAGAGAGCTACAAGAAGGGCGATGCCCCGCCATTGGAGACGTATTCCTACTACGGCATCCTCAACGTGCTGACGTGGAATGTTGGGCTACACAACGAGCACCACGACTTCCCCTACATCGCCTGGAGCAAGCTCTACAAGCTCCACGAGATTGCACACGAGTTCTACGACGAGCTCCCACGGCACGACTCGTGGGTAATGGTGCTGGTGGACTTTGTGACGGACGGCCGTGTGAGGCTGTGGAACAGAGTCAAGCGGGAGAACACGAGACGGGTCCAGTAGAGATATAAACGACACTTACATGAGGTGATGCCGCTTGGGGCAGCGTAGGGCCTTTAGCCATGGGCCTGGAGCCATGGGCCTGGAACCACTTGGTTAGTGAGACCAATTGGCTAGTGAGACCAATTGGTTAGTGAGGCCAATTGGTTAGTGGCAGCTAGCCTCTGCCCATTGCCCCAGCTAGCGCGCCCCGATTTAAGCTTAATGCTCGTATAGCGTGATCAGTCGAGAAAACGCATCGGCAGATATAAATACCACGCACTCCGCTATTTCGCAGCCCAAGATGTCCAAGCCTGCTGAGAGTACACGTGCGCCGATCCGGGAGCGGATGGAGGAGCTCGTCAAGCGCAAGCAGCTGGAGATCATCCAGGGGCTCGAGACGCTGGAGCCAACGTTGCGGTTCCACACGGACGAGTGGTCTCGTGGTGAGGGACTCGGCGGGGGCCGGTCGTGTGTCATTGAGAGTGGGGAAACCTACGAGAAGGGCGGCGTCAACATCTCCGTGGTGTACGGCAAGCTTCCTCCACAGGCGGTGGCGAGAATGAGGGCCGACCACAAGAACCTCAAGTCGCTGGATGACGGCTTCATCCCCTTCTACGCCTGTGGTCTCTCGATGGTGATCCACCCACACAACCCTCACGCCCCTACGACACATCTCAACTACCGCTATTTTGAGACCTGGAACCCGGACGGCACTCCGCAGACGTGGTGGTTTGGTGGAGGCGCAGACCTCACGCCAGCCTATTTGTACGAGGAGGACGCCGTGCACTTCCACAAGGCCCACAAGGATGCTCTGGATGAGACGGACGAGGCGCTATACCCTCGCTTCAAGAAGTGGTGTGACGAGTACTTCTACATCAAGCACCGCAACGAGACGAGAGGCGTTGGGGGCATCTTCTTTGACGACTTTGACGAGAAGGACCCAGAGGTGATTCTCAAGATGGTGGAGAGATGCTTCGATGCCTTTGTGCCATCGTACGTGCCCCTCGTGGCTAAGCGTAAGGACCAGCCGTTCACCGAGGAGGAAAAGTACTGGCAGCAGCTCAGAAGAGGCAGATACGTCGAGTTCAACCTCGTCCTGGACAGAGGCACCCAGTTCGGGCTCCAGACTCCGGGCTCCAGAGTGGAGTCGATTCTGATGTCTCTGCCAGCAACTGCTGGCTGGAAGTACAACCACACGCCTGAAGAGGGATCGCGCGAGGCCCAGCTGCTGGAGGTGCTCCAGAACCCTCGGGAGTGGCTATAGGCCTTCATGATGAGCAAATAGAGTGTCAGGTGGCGGGCTGTAGAGCTGTAGGCTTAGCGGTGAGAGTGGCTGGTGGTACTGGACCAGAGAGAGCCAATTGGCAGTAGTGGATGAAGGCTCAATGAGCCACGCACCCTTAGTTTCTCCCAAGCCAATTAGCCGTCATCAGCCTACACTGAGCCCAGAGCTCTACACCAATCCATCTATAACCGATGCTAGGTAAGCAATTGCCACTTCATTACTCTATCTATGCCTTCATCCCGGCATACTTGTCAATGAGATCGTACTCTGTCTGGAGCGTCTCCTCACGGTACGCCACTCGGATGTCTGGCACGTTGGTCTTCTCCACGTCGTTACCTTCAACGCCTCCCTTGGCAAAGGCCTTCCCCAGCCAGTGTCTCTTGATCGAGTGCTCCCACCCACTCTGTACAACAGAGTTCTTGGCGAGCTCACACATGTCCACGTTGGAGAGCTTGTAGATCTGTGCAGCCACAGAGTACTCCTCAATGAGAGGCTCCCTAGTGTAGGAGAACTGCAATGGATCGTCCGTGGAGAGCGACACGTTGAGGCCTCTCTTGAAGTAGTAGGGGAAGGGGTTCTTGTCGTAGGTGAGGAAAAGCGCATTGTTGGAGAGAGGCGACATCGCCACGCCAACTTGGTCCAAGTAGTAGAGATACTGCACGAATGGGATCTTTCTCAGCAGAATCCCGTGCGAGATTCCCTCCGAGGTGAGGTATGCGGAAATGAGGTGTTCAGGGTCCCCAGCCTCTCCGGAGTGAGGTCTTAGCACAAAAGTGTTGAAGTTGCGCGAGGCTCTGTAACGGTTCAAGTGAGCCAGGTTGGCATAGATGTAGTAGAGGTAGTACGAGTATGGTGGGTTTTGCGACGAGGTCCACAGCGAAGGAATTGGGAACTTTCTGTGGAATCTTCTGTCCACCTTGGACTCGTCATCCACAGAGTCGAACCCAATGACTCTCTGCAAAAACACGTGGAGCTTTGGGTCCTTGGAAGGGTCGATACTCACTTCGAAAAGCGGCTCAAACAGGTTGCGGATGATATCCTGGAACGACTCCACCTGGCCCGTCTTCTTGTAGATGTCGTAGAGTCTAGGAACCTGCACCAGCCACCGCACATTGTGACTCAGACTCTTGTTATCAATGACCCATGCAGCCAGCTTGCTCCACTCCTTGATGTCTCGGCCGTAGACAGAGATCCGGTACTCGCACATCTGGTACTTTGAGTTCTCCAGGTCGCTAAACACCTCCTTGGTGATGTCAGCGAGGTAGCGGCCCTGGATGTAGTTGTCAGTCTTGAGGAAGATCTCACGCAAACGCGACTCGCCAATTGGGTTGTACTTGAGGTTGAACTTGTCAAAGCGGTGGAAAGTGTCCTTGTGTGCGTGCATGTCCAGAGTGTCGATCGAGAGGTCGTACGCCGTCAGGTTGAGCGATTGGAACACCTGCTCCAATGTCAGCACCTTACCATCTCTGAAGATCACCTTCTCGTCGGCATTGTTCTTCATCTTGTGCTTGATGAAACGAAGCAGATGCTTCTGGTTCATACACGCCGAGTGGTGAACGTGGGTGTCCACCTTTCTCACGTTGTAGAAGTCTCTGTGTGGATTCTTTTTCGACACAGACGTCTCCTCGTACTCGTTCAGCAGGTAGTAAAGGTTCCACCGGGCCTCCAAGTACTGCAGTCTTCTAAAGGCAAACGACTTGGCTGGACCATCCGACGATACCATCACAATCTTCTCCAGGTCCATGTAGTACTCCCGGAGACTCGGCACATCGTCAGCAACTGCACTGCCGTCTTTGACAAAGCGGAAAACGTCATCGCTGTTTCTCTCAAACGTGGCATTGTCAGCCTCTGGGATCGCCACGTTGGCCATGTCAAAAGTCTTGCTGTCTGGCTGGACGCTGTCTGGGAGAATCTGCTTGTTGCTGTAGGTGGGCTTAGGAGGTGCCGGGTAGACATTCCACGAGTCTGTGTTCTTCGGGTTCTGTTCAGGGTACTGGAGCGATGCGTTCTGGTACTTTCTTCTAAGCTCGCGGCACTCCTTAATCTCAGCGTAGAGCTGGATCAGCTCTGGCGAGGGACTCTCATTGGCCTCATGGTCGTGCTCGTTGATCGAGCCCAGCTTGTAGTTTCTAGTGGGAGGCGGTGGCGGGTGGCTGAAGGTGGCTGAGGATGTTCTCCGCTTCGGGGTCCCCTCACCAAACGCCCTGATCTTTGCATCCTCGTCGTAGATCTGCTTCTCGTCCGCATAGGTGAAGTTTGTGGAGAGCGAGTGGTTCACGGCATCGAACTCGTCGGCAACGGCCTCGTCCTCAAACGGCGTGGAGGTTCCCGACCGGCACATTGTGGATTGATGAGAGTGGCGGATCGAAAAGTGTCGCGTTTTAATACCGGATTCGTTGCCTGAGCATCACCATACATTTTAGATCGTTAAATACGTAATCTCACTCAATCAGCTCTAGAATTGCTAGACTCTCCACGTGCTTTGTCTGCGGGAAGAAGTCAAACCCTTGGATCGTCTTGAGCGAGTAGCTGCCGCCATTCAGGGTGTCGTTGAGGAAGAAGGAGAGGTCTCTGG
Source organism: Petasospora adriatica (assembly GCA_030558135.1). Classification (NCBI taxonomy): domain Eukaryota; kingdom Fungi; phylum Ascomycota; class Saccharomycetes; order Phaffomycetales; family Wickerhamomycetaceae; genus Petasospora; species Petasospora adriatica. Next base: position 107,906 of record JAJMRX010000014.1, on the reverse strand, counting down.
CCTGGCTAAAGACGTTGCAAGACAGGTAAACTATGAGGCTTGGCTTGAACTCCGCAAGCTGTTTCAAGTAGTCCTCATTGGACCCTTTGCGGGACGGGTCGAGGATCACCACCGTCTCCTCGGGCTTGAGCTCCTGTATCTCTGCGAAGATCTTCTCTGACTCCCCCAGGATGAACTCGCTGTTGGTGATACCGTTCTGCTGGGCATTGTGCTCAGCAAACTGCAGACTGCCCTTGGAGATTTCAATACCAATCAGCCTCTGAGCCTCCACCAACGATACACCGAGAAGCCCCGATCCGCAATAGGTGTCTACCACGTTCTTGTGTTTGGGAGCGATGAACCGCCTAATCTCATCCAGTAGCACTGGTATGATGGCGTTGTTGTTTTGGAAGAACTCACCAGCTGGGAAATCGAACCGCTTACCGCCAATCTCCTGCGTGATAACCTCCCTGTGGTCCGTAGTGTAAGCCTCAACACCATCAATTGACTTGTCACGTAGCAGCACGGTCCCCTTGTTCTTGTACCTCCTCACAATCTCCTCTAGCTTATCCCTGTCATCCTTCAATGCCCTTGATAGCACTTTGGTGGCTATGGGGCACTCATCGACGTTCAACAGACTCCCTACCCCTTCAAAGCCGAGCTGGATCTCATCTCTTCTCCCATTGAAGTGCGGTGTCAGCTTACTCCGATAGTGGTACTGCTGTGGTGAGGGCACTGTGGGCTGGATAGGGAGGTTGTGCATCCCGAACTGGGCAAACGCCTCTCTAACAACAGACGTCTTGAAAGAGAGTTGATCTGTATACGCCATCATCTGTAGCTGGCATCCAGAGCACTGCGTGAAGTATTTGCAAGAGGGCTCCACATGTGAACGGTATCTCCACTCACTCACTCTGCTCTCGTAGTGGGCTTCCATCTGCTTGCCAATCTCGATCTTGACGATATCTCCAACAGTGGTGTAAGGCACTGAGACAACGACATTGCCATGCTCGGTGGCACATCTAGCCATTCCTTGGCCTGTAGAAGACATCCTCACAATTTCCACGTTATCAAACACGAGTCCTTTCTCTAGATACTGGGCTTGGGGCAGCCCACCAAGCATCTCACGAGCTTCATATCTCAGAACCCCTTCTGGCGAAGTCGGATCAACGAGCTTCTTCTTTCGTCTCTTTGGTATGCTACGCCTACTGACAGCAGGCTGTACGCTTGTCGAGTACAGGGCACTGGCTATCCTGCGTGACCTCAGTACCCTGAACATGATGGTTCCCGCATGAAAAGTTTTCGAGATGAGCTAGTCCCGAGCTGGATCTTGGGGCTGGTAACCTGAAAATCCACAAGAAGAAACTAAAGACAGTATGACATTCACAGACAAGTTCCGGAGCCTGGTATCGTATAGCTACGGCGTCTACAGCTGGAGGGGGACGGATGATTGAATGTAAATAGTGCAGTAGAGTCGAAGGACCTATGAGGAAGATCCACGACTGAACTTAAGCAAGATTCGGGCTAAGCCTATTCATCTTACCTGAAAGAGTGAGCCCGTACACTTTAGGAAAGGAGTATCCGGTCAATGTAGCCAGGTATGGTAATGAGAGAAGAGCATCTTGTTAAAAATCTTTTAATACGCGCGAATTCGCGACGACGCGTAAACCCACAACACAGGGTTCGCTCCATATCTTCAACACAGGCTCTCAAACATGTCAAAAAGGGAACTCACCTACTTTGAGAAGCAGAGGGATGCTCTTATTTCTGAGATTGCTGTGTCGATGGATTCTGTGATCAACAACATCAGCGCTCTCAACAGATCCATGGAGGGCGCGATAGCCGTTGGCAAGGAGTTTGACAGTGTGGCTGGATTGTGGGCAAACTTCTATGATGGGCTCGCCCAGCAGGAGGAGTTGAAGAAGGACAAGTAGTCACATCATGACACAATGGTGGGAGTGCTTGGTGAAGGAAGTCTTTCTCCGATTGTCATTGAGAATTGCACCGTCACTTCTCTTCTCAACGGCTGTTGTCTTGAAAACTGCACCGGCGTTCTTTTTTAAGGAGACCTCAGTGCTAAAGTCCAAGGCAATTTGCTCAAAGACCTTGATATAACTTCTTGGCCTCACTAAGGAGCACTCGAGATACTGTCCGTACTTGGAGGCTTCAAATTCAAGTCCCGAGGCGCTACCCACTCCAACAATGTACCGCGTTGCCTGGGGACAGTATTCCTCCACTTCTGGTATCCATCTTTCACGTATGCTCTGGAATGTTTCTGGCTTGGAGCAGTCGAAGCATATCATGACGCTGTGAGCGTCCGCGTACAGAAGAGGCCTGAGCCTGTCGTAAGCTTCACACCCGGGAAGGTCCCACATGACAAGTTCGACACTCGTATTGTTGTTAAAGAGCACAGTCTTGTTGTAAGTGTCTAGTGCTGTCATCTCTTGGGGAAAAGTTAGCCGCTGGTGGATGTATGAGAGGAGAAGTGTCGACTTGAAGGTGCTGGAGTCACCAATCAGGACGAGATTCCTGGGAATTGATGGAATGCTTCGAGTCTCTGGAACTTTGCCACTAAACTGGACTGTTTGGTGCACCTTGGAATGGCCCAAAGGCTTACGCTTAATCATCAGTGCAGTGTGATGGAAGCGCGCCACAAAACTGATCGAATACAAGCTACAGTTCACCATAACGTAAAATGCTTCATTATCATTAATCGTTTCTCAACGCTTCAAGTTTGGGTGGAGATGCTGAATTTGTATTCTCTTGGATAAACCCACTCTGTAGCGGCTGGGGGGCTTCTTGATGGCACTCACTCCAATTTTGCTGTTGTGGATGGGCCTTTTAGTTTTGCTGATTTCCAGTGGCTTTTGAGACATTCTTGGGCTTCCAGGTATCATGAGATGAGACTCATCTTCCTGATGCGTGGACTTGTCTTGTGTTGAGTGCTTCTTAGGAAGAACTTCTCCCCTACTTTTTCGTTGATCAGATCGTACTGTTCCAGGAACCTCCTTCACTGTCCCAGAGCAGCCCTCCGATCGTACCAGTGATACCTCAGTGGCCTGTGTAGAGAATTGGTATGCACTTGCGTCGCTCTCAGGATAGCTTGATGGAAGGTCTGGCTTCAGCAGAGCCGAAAAATCTTCATGCCCCTCCTCCTCTGAATCAATAATCTCAGACTCAGGGCTTGCCATTGATAAGACTCAAAAACACAATACTCTTCAATTCTAGTAACATGCACAGCTGAGAAGCGAACCCCAATGTCAACACAAAGTTGACACTAAACGCGAACCAACAACCAAACGCGAAACTTCGCGTCGGACATATTTTCTCACTCTTCAACTATCTGCTACAACGGTCTCTGGTGTGTCGTGTCTGATAAATGAGGAGGCCATCGGAATACAGTTCTCTTCTCTCTGGAAACAACACCCGAACACCCTGGAACAATCATGGCCTGAGACTTGGCAAGTGACCGCTTCTTACATTATATGTAGCGCACATATAGGTAGATGCGGCCAGGACGTATTCGCATCCCACTAAGGATCTCAATTCACCTCGACGTGGAGCAAAGGTCACTAAGATGCAAGTATCGTGTCCCGGCAGTGCCGTATCGGAGTTGATCCTTGCCAGTTGAAGAGGGCCGAATCTCAAAAACTTATACATCGCACCATCTCATCTCAAAGAAGTGCACAACTCTTACTTTTTTAGTTGGTTTTTTCAGAAAAAACCATCCGATCAGAACGACTGTCTACTGAAGGATGGCCTCAATACTCAATTGACTGAAATCTCCTGGCAAAGGGCCCACTTCGCGAGACGAGTCGAGCAGTGTGGGATCAGTAGTGGATTTGCTGCGTCGGCGCCGGACAATGAAGTCACAGAGGAAGACACACCTTGGCCAGCAGATACTTGTAAGTATTAACTTGAGGATCTACTAACTAGCAATTGCGCCTTTGTGGGAGCTATGCTCTCCCCAACTCGCCTGTGTATGCCAGGCCTCTTTGGTTGAAGCCTAGATTTTTCTTAGAAGTCAAACAGCTTGATGAGTCCTACCGCGTCGCATAGACTTGTTGCAAATGGACATTTTTTTTCAGTATTGTAAGATTCAACAAAGTGAATCTGTTAGACCCTTAGTCCAGTTATAAGAACCGAGTATCAGAAGCATTAAGATATAGGATCCAACAAGACTTGTGATTCCATACTTGTATGGAGACTTCAGAGTGAAAAGTTCAGATGCAAAGGTACTGACAGTGGACAAAGTGCCACAGAATCCGTCTTGGAGTCCTTGGTTCATGTGGCATGCTAAGACGGAATTTGTGATTCTGCCGTGACTGGTTTTGCCTCTTTGAACGATATTAAGCACCGCCAAGATGAGAGTAGCAACAACGTTGACAGAAAATGTTCCAATGGGGAAGTCCTTGAATTTGGGGTTAAGTCTGGAAGAATAATACCTGGCGAAGCACGCAATCGGTGAAACGACACAAGCAAATGTCCAGCTTCTCCAATTCTTGATAGCCATCAAACAAATGACTGCAATCCATGATACAACACCCATAATGGATGCTAAATGCTCCAATAGATCGATGAAGGGGAGAGGACGGTCGACAACGCTCATCAAGTGCCTTCCAAAGTGGAGTCCCCCCATGGACACTGTCACCTGAGTTATCAACACAGAAGCACACTCCATTATTCCGTAAGCACCATTTTTATAGTGAAAGTAGATTCCATCTTGAATATCGGCAGACTTCACAAACGCCTCCAAAATCAGTGAGCTGAAGGATGAGAACGCTCCACAAAACCCTGTAGTAATGCCAAAGTACAGTGGTATCTGCCCCTTCGGCACTGGCTTCCGAGTACTCCAAACCTTTTCAGAATTCATCATAACTCCCATGACAACACATGCAGTGAAATTTGCCCACACTGTTCCACCTAAATAAGCTCCATTGTATGTTGTCAATGCTATGATGCCTTTTCGTGCCAGCACTCCGCATATAGTAAAGAATGTGAGGATCGAAAGGTTCCTTGCCTCCTTATATGCTCGTACCCTTCCGGGTATTTTCTCAAGATCCATATAGGTTTAAATTAAATATGTAGTAGCACAAGGGGGAATGTCAATCTATAAAGCTCATCTGTGTTGTTGTGACATGCACCTCGGAATGTACCTTCCCCGGAAGTGAAAAACTTCGCGATGCGATGAGCTACACTACGTTAACGTGCACTATCTACCTACTGACTATTTCACAAGATGGATGATATGTTCCTCAATATAGCCACAGATGTGGCACCTCTACCGAAGAAGACCCAGAAGGTCGTTGGTGGTAAATGGAAAGATCGCCGCAAAGTGATGCTCAAGAACAAGGGCTTCTCCACCACAAAGAAGCCAAAGGAGACCCAAGATAAGCCTAGAGACGGACCTTCTGCGCTTGACCGCAAAAGACCGGCTGAGGATGATAACGGCCCCACCAAGCAGCCCAGATTTAGTGAGGGAAGAGGCGCTGCAGGCAAGAATAGTACGTTTGTGTCGTCTTTGTTCACATCCAAGGGTGAAATCACGGAGAAGGAGTACGACCAGGATATGGGGGAGCACGATGCTTCTAATGCACCTCTTAAGGACTCCACCACCTTCCAAGGGCTGGGCGTTAATGAGAACCTCACGAAGCAGCTCACCAATATGAGCATGCCTAATCCTACAAAAATTCAGCGCTCAGTGATACCGCTTCTCTTGCAGAGAGATCGGGACCTATTTGTGCAAGCTCAAACAGGTTCTGGTAAGACTCTTTCGTTTGTTCTGCCTATTTTCCAGAAACTCATGGAAGTACAGAGCCTCAACAGACAGAGCGGAATCTTTGCCCTGATCCTTGTCCCTACAAGAGAGCTGGCGACCCAAATTTACTCCGTGATAGAGTCTTTAACCAGAGTGTGTGTACGTGTTGTTCCTGGTATTGTGATTGGTGGCGAGAAGAAAAAGGCGGAGAAGGCGAGACTCAGAAAGGGTGTCAACATACTGGTTGCCACTCCTGGCAGATTGGCTGACCATATAGAAAATACCGAGAGACTGGACCTCTCTAACGTGAGATACGTTGTGATGGATGAAGGTGACAGACTTATGGACTTGGGTTTCGAAGAAACCATCACAAAGATCTTGGATGACATTACGAAAACTTCTAGGATAGATGCCACGACTAGGCTCTATCCAACTCTGCCAAAAAGAAGAATTACAGTGCTATGTTCCGCTACGATAAAGGGCAATGTCAAGAAGCTCGGAGATGCTTCCCTTCAGGATGCCGAGCTGGTAACACCAAGCTCGGTTCCCGATGCTGAGGACGTTGAGCTGATGCACAATATAGCTGCACCAGACCAGCTCCTCCAGCAGAGTTGCGTGGTACCTCCGAAGCTGAGACTTGTTACTCTGGCTGCCATTCTGAAAGATATAGTCTCGAAGGATGTTTCCAGAACAATGGTCTTCCTGTCGTGTTCCGACTCTGTGGATTTCCACTTTGATGTGTTTGCCAGAAAGGAGGGCACAGAAACATTTATGCCTTCCACTATTCTAGAGAATACAACAGTATTCAAGCTCCATGGTTCGCTTTCCCAGCAGCTGAGAACCTCGACACTGGCGGCCTTTAAAGAGTCTAAGACCCACACCATCATGTTTTGCACAGACGTTGCTGCCAGAGGTTTGGACCTCCCACACATCTCCACAGTGGTGGAGTACGACCCACCATTTTCCACTGATGACCATCTCCATAGAGTTGGTAGATCTGCTAGAGCTGGTAAGTCTGGTAAGTCCGTGCTCTTCCTTCTGCCATCCGAGGAAAAGTACCTTGAAAGGATTGCCCAATACCATCCTCACGGAATTCAGCACAAGTCCTACGAAGAACTGCTGAAAACTGGATTCGGCACTAAGTGGGACTTTGACGCTACAACATGGCACTTGGATGTGGAGCGCTGGTTGCTCGAAGATCAAGGGGAGCACGAGAAGGCTGCCAGAGGCTTTACAAGTCACATTAGAGCATATGCCACACATATAGCTGCTGAAAAGGATGTTTTCAACATGAAGTCGATGCATTTGGGTCACTTGGCCAAGAGTTTCGGCCTCAGAGAGACGCCAAAAGGGCTTGGTGCAAAGGCTGGAACCGCAAAGAAGAAGGAGAATCCAAAGGACAAGATGTTCAGGATGGCAAGAATGGCTGCAAAGGCGCAGTCAGACGAATTCAACTTTATGTGAAGTAAAATAGCATGTTGCATAATTACTGATAGTAGATGGTTCATTATATAGTCATTTACATTACTTTGATGCTGAAGTGTACCTTATATCGTGTGCAGTTTCATATCTTTTGTAGATATCCTTGCTGGATCAGTCTCTCGACATCTGCCTTCCTCACGAAGAATTGAGAGTCTTTTGTGAGATTAAATACGCCGTATTCAGTCTGGATCTCGCCGGCATCCTTCAAAACTCTCACATCCACGAAAACGTCCTTCGGAGGTTCAAGAGAGCCAGAGAGGTCCACCTCCGGAAATTTGCTTTTGTACTGGAGTATCACCTCAGAGTAGTTATTGAAGTAATCGCTCTCGTTGTGATTTGTGATCTCCACTTCACCATTCTCCCAGGCTGTCTGGTCCATTTTCAAAGCTCTTAGCCTTTCGTATGCCAAGAGACATCTCTTGTTTCTTCTCATGGCGATTTGTGATATGAATGTGTCGCACTGGTTGAGAGAGTCGTCGTTCAACTGGTCCACTCTGGAGAGCTCTTTGGTTTCTCTGAGAATGTTTCGAATGAGCTCATCTTGGAATATAGCCAGCGAGTCCAAGTTCTGTGTCCGCTTAGCCTCGACAACGAGCTTCAGTGCAGAGTCTCCATACATCAGTTTGTAATCGTTCACGATAACTTCTCGAGTATTGTGAAGCGAGAAGACGCGTCGCGTCTAGCACGTGACTGGTGAAAATCAAAGAGACACAACCTTTATCGGAGATCTACGATCGAAGCAGAGCCTTCTTGCTTCAATTCTGCCATTGGTGACCCCTACAAAGCAGCCAATTGAGCCCATATTGCTAATGTATAACATTTCTTGATGCCTCCTTTCCGCAAGTATAGTCGGAGACCTCATGTTGAGCTATCGCCTGATAGATTTAAACAAAGATCCACTGAGGAGGACTCAAGGTCTCCATTCACCGAGCTTGAGGACTCCCCAATCATAAAAGAAGCTGCAGCATCGACAAAGAAGTATAAGTCAAGGAGAATCTCCCCATTCAAAGCCACGATTGAAGACGACAAGGATAAAACAGATAACAAACAAGAGCTCAATAGTTTCTTCATCGAGTCCGAGGACAAACCTCAGTGGTCCCCAGACTGGAAATCAAAACCCACCACATCTCCGAGAGATTTATCCAAGCCTTCTGATCTGAACGAAAAGTTGAGGAGCGTAACTCCCAATTCCAACTGGGATCTCCTGGATAGTCTTGAGGAGACTCCAGTAAAGCGCACATTAAAGAAGAAGATTATTCTAAAATCTCCAAGGAAGAAGAGTCAAGAGACCGATGTTGAACGTTTCTGGTCTCAAATGTTGATGCAGACTCCGCAAAAGACACACAGCAATAAGCCAGAGGTGGAAGTCGCTAACATTACAAGTTCCAAGGAGCCTTCATTGCCTTCGAGTGCTTCGCCTAGCCCCAAAGTTAATAAATCTTTGCGAACTTATGGCGAGCAAAGAAGCTATTTGATGGTGAGGGAAGAGAAGGATGTGCTGAAAGAGAAGGATGTCGAGGAAGAACACGATGGCGGATTGAGTATCACAAACTTACGTGCTAAGGGAGAGACCGCGCAGTATGCGAATGAGTTGAGCTTCATTATTGAAGGTATAGAGATGAAGCCATCGTTAGCTTCGATACTAGAACTTGCAATGAGGCTAGATGTCGATTTTCTACGGTTTTTAAAGACTCGAGAGATTCCACAGCTTTGCGATGTCGTGAATGTTTCTGATCCATCCTTGGCCTTTGTTGTTGGCTATATTTTGTGTAAACTGGAAAATGGTGCGAGCCAAGAGCTCCTGCAAACACTTCTAGCCACAAAGTCAATCGAGGCTGTGGGGTCAAAAAGCACAAAGATTCTTTTTGAGGAATTCAGGGCGAGTATCGGGGAAGAATTCAGTTCATCTTCAATTGCCACTATGCTAATGTTCCAAAGTGGACTTATGCCTGAGCTCTTAAAAGCCTTTACATCTATGATGGCAACACTGAACTTGTCTACTGAGAACGACGTCAAGATCTATAACATGGGTCTCATTTTGCTTGAGAGGTTCTTGAGCTCCCACGACTCACACATTGATATTGTACCGTTTGTTATTGAGAACAAGGGAGACTCACAAACGGAGATTTTGCGGGCAAAGTTTCTTATAGTTTGTGCTGTGAAAAGCCACAAAGAGGTCTTCACTCCGTCTGTTGTTTTGAAAGCACTAAGGTGTGCTCAAGACTCGAGATCTGAGCTTCAAGTCTTGCAAGTGGGGCTTCTAGTAGCCCTCATGGATGACAAGGAGTGCATGAATACCCTTCTTGATAAGAGTTCCGAGGTTCACGAGCTTTACACGAGGATCGAAGATATCTCGCTCCCATACGCATCGCTACTCATTGGGATGTTACTTGCCGAGTCACCGAACACCATTCGTGAGACGTTTGATGAATGGGAGCTGGAGAATATCCTCTTGCAGCTCCAAAAGTCGGATATGGAGCACGCAAAGGAGATTCTAGATATGATTAACACATGAGCTACGATTTGCATACAAGCCAGAGCTACATTGCATAATAAAAACAAATTCAAGTCTCTAATTTAGGCTCCTGCAAGCCCATCCAGATTTCCCATTCCCACCCAGTAATTGTCCAAATCTAACGCCCTTAGATCACCATCCTCTGCATAGAACATGCTATGTATATCCCTGCTCGATAACCCACCCTCCATAATTTCATCGAGTGTTGCAAATGCCGGTGGTAGGAATTCTCCATTTAGCGGAGTGGCGCCAGTAGCATCGACTCCAAAGTGATTTTCAAAACGGTCTTGTGCCACCTTTTCGCCACTCTTATAGAAAGTTGGTATGGAGCCGGTGTACGCCTCTCTGATAGCTCTCATGTCAAGTGTAGCGAGACGTGTGATATCATCGATTTCTGCGTCAACGAGATCCATCATGAAGTTGGCCCTTGGAATCTCCCCCTCTGATATCCCGTGAAGCTCGTGACTCGCCATGTCATAAGACGAGACAATCTCCCTCGCAGCCTTACCAAAGTCCAGCCCCGGATCATGAAGCATACAAATGAAGAATGTCATCAACAGGTTGAGTCTCTGCATCTTCAAATAACCATTGTTGATCTCGTGCGAGAGCTCTCTTCCACAAACAAAGTTGGCGACAATAACGTTGCGCAAAGTCTTGATAGATGTAATGCGGGCAGTTTCCCCCACTGGCGTTTCGCTTAAAGCCTGTAATGCACACCCAATCAGTGAGGAAAGCGCCAGCATTGACCTGTCCACCGCTGTATGGAGTGCCGGTCTCATGAAGACATCATATTTGGTTGTAAAGTATGCCTCCCTGTTATAGTGGACATTGTATGCTGAGGATAACATACCAATCGCCAGAGGAATCATCACCTTCAGCACCTCATACACCATTCTGTGGTTCTCCTGTCTCTGATAGTGTACCAGAAGCCTCGATCTAATACCAAGCTCCAGAACGTTTAGCTGTAAGTAGTAACAAACCTTCTTGACTCTAGCGTAGTGCTCTCTTTCTCTCTGTATAATCCCCTTGATATCGCCAAACTCAGACACTGCAAAGGCCTGGATCTCGTCAGCTATAGAGAGAACTTGCCCCACGGTCGGCTTTTTACCGCGTCGAAAGAGTGTGGTGGATACTTTCCAAAAGAGCTTTGTCTTTCTATCAATAAACTGGAAGTCGTCAAACACGAAAACCTCCTCCTTCTCACACCCAGGTACCTCTGTCGGCACAGGCACGTCGTACCCCATGTCGTTGTAACACAGAGGTATCGTCCCCACAAGCACCGCTGCTGTCACGTCTTCGTCAATCACGTGGTGCCACATTTTTTTCCACGTCTTGAAAGTCGGGGAGTTATCGAGAGAGTAGTACCGCATGATTTCTGGGTCAATGTGCAGTCCAAAGGTCTTTGCCACGGATATCAGAGGCCCATTCATGAGTCTACCATGGCGGTAGTCCGTGATATTATCGTCCTCGGGACAGTACTGGTAGTACAGTCTAATGTACACCATTAGTTGTAGCTGTGTTTTGCAGTATGCTCTGCGGAGGTACTTGAACTTCTCCAGGCACATTTCGCCAAACTTGACGTATACCGCTGTGAAGGGTGTCTTCATGTAGGAGAGGTCCGGGTCAGTATCGAACTCCTCCTCTGTAATTGATAGCGAAGTGATGGCCATAATCACATAGAGCAGCCCGATGATCCAAAAGTCGAGCTGGTCCTCGCACTTGATCTCTGTGATGATGTCCTCGTCCGTATCCCACTCAATCACACTACCCAGGTCCTCGCTGAAGAAGCTGTGCTCATCGAGAAACCCCATCAAGGGCTGGATGTGTCTAAAGAAGCGATTACACAGCGCACGGATGACTCTTCTCGGAGGCAGATTGTCCACCAGCAGTTGTTCCAGGCTCTTGGAAGACTCCTCAATCACATCGAGCTGTCTCTTGTAAGAAATCTCCATTCTCTTGAGCTTCAAATACTGTGTGAAGCCTCGCTTCATCTCATCGCTATTTAAAGGGTTCTCTGCCCCGAGCTCCATCGACGACATCCTGGTCTTGATGGCCATCTCCAGGTAACGCCACATGTAGCACCAGAGGATCCGCACGTGTGAGTCGTTCACCACCTGAAGCAGAGGCGACAGCACTCCCTGGAACTCGAGTCGTGATCTCCGTAGCACGTACGCCGTGATGTACGGTTTGGCGTCAAAGAGTTCCACCGTCTCCATCGGATCATATGGAAGCATCGCGTCCCTGCTCTCGAGAGTGTCCTGCGCCATCTTGTTCCACAACAGTAGCCGCTCGAGCTCCACCATCTTGGCCCTCATCTGCCTAAGCTCATCCACAAGCGGCGACTTCACCTCGGACATCCACGAGGGGTCCTCGTAGTGGCACAGGCTCGCAAAGCCCTTCGACACACACTCCGTGCACTGTGGCCGGCGCTTGTCACATTTGACCTTGCGCTTCCGGCACACGAGACACGAGTTGGGCACCCGCTTGTACTGCTTGAGCTCCGGAGAGTCCATACTGGCGGTATCGGAGTTGCCGGTTATTTCGCTTCGCGAGCGTTTTCGCGGTCTCGCGCTTTCGCGAATCTACTAAAATGCAATGTTATTGTTTTCAACATCTACCCCACACATTGCCATGGCGCCCGTTCCCAATGGCTAGCCCCCATGCCTAGTAGAGCTGCAACTGCGATGCCCACTCGTCCTCGTCGCCTTCAAACGTCCGGAACAGGCTGGCAAAGTCGTGGCCCGAGAGGTCGAGCTCGCCCAAGGTGAGGTCCTCCGTCAGCAACTCGCTGGCCAGTCTCGAGCCCTCCTCCGGCACCGAGAGATGGTTGTTGAAAGCCTGGAATGCCTTCTCCGTGGCGGCCCGGGCGGATGAGAGCCTCTTGTTCTCGTCGAGCTCGCTCAAGTGGAAGATTGAGGGCACCTTGTCGAGTTGGAAAATCATCGGCCCCGATATCTCCACGGGCGGCCCGTGCACGTGCCGCAGCACTTCTGAGAGGTTGGATCGCAGTAACAAGGCGAGCTGCTCGATTTCCGGGTCTAGCAGGCTCATGAGGAAGTTTGTTTTCGGGATCTCGTCGGCCCTCAGCCCGTGGAGGCTGTGAGGCTTGGTGAAGCCCAGTGGTACGGGCCGGGACGCCACCTCGCTCACGGCGTCGCTGAAGGAGAAGGAGGGCTTCTTCACCATGCGGAAGAAGTATGTCTGAGCGACGCCCACGTGCTGCGAGTTGTAGTAGCCGTTGTTGAGCTTGAGGTTTACCTGGTTGACCCTGTCCAGGTTGACGAGCAGAGCCTCCATGAGCCCGCCAAGAGCCTCCGACTTGCCCAGCGCACTGGCCTGGAGACCGCGCGCGTACACGGAGCCAAAGACGAGGAAGGCGAGGTTGGCGACGGGGCTCATCCACGTCCGCAGGAAGAAGGCGTAGAAGCGGCCAAAGTATGTGTCGATGTTGTACTGGCAGTTGAGCACCGCGTTGAGCAGCGCCACTGCTCTCGTGAGGCACCGGGTGTACATCTCCGCCACCATGGCGGTGTCGCCGCTCGTCTGGAAGTGGTTCAGCAGCCTCGCCTCCAGCTTGAAGACGAGCCCCATCAGCTCGAACCAGTGCGACGCCTTGCGGACCCTCGTGTAGACGATCGGGTTGGAGGCGATGATGGCGGGCAGCGAGCCGAGCTCCCTTAGGGCAAAGGTCTCCACCTCTGCAATGGTGCTGAGAAAGGTCTCAACGGTGGGCGGCGAGTCCTTGCGGAAGAGAGCCAGGCACACCCGCCGGTAGAGCTCCGTCTTGTACCGCATAAAGTGGAAGTCCCGCACGATGCACACGTCGAGCTCGCCCATCCCGGGCTCCATCTCGGGCACCTTTGTGTCGTACGACTCGTCGTTGAGGTAGCGCGGGAGGGTGCCGCTCGCCACGGCGCCAGCAGCGTCCACCTCCATCAGCTTGTGCCACATCCTCCGCCACGACCGGAACTTGTGGTGGTGCTTACTGAGGGCATGGGCCAGGTCTGCCGGGTCTGCCTGGAGCCCCATGAGCCTGGCGAGCGAGTGCACCACGCCCAGCAGCCCGCCCGTCTCGGGACAGTCGCTGCGGGAGTCGTCCTCCCGGCAGAAGCAGTAGTAGAAGTAGAGCAGGAAGTAGCCCTGGAGCACCTTGGTGGAGGCGGGCTTCACCAGCACGTTGTAGCGGGCTAGGAGGTGCCTCGCCACGTGCGGGTAGAGGGCGGTGTTGGCGTGCTTGATGAGGCAAAAGTCCGGGTGGGTCTGCCACTCCGAGTCGGAGATGGTGAGGCACGCTATCGCCAGCACCAGGAACACGTTGGCCATGATGGCGCCGTCGTGCTTCTGGCTCAGCCACAGCCTCGTCACACGCTCGCCCAGGTGCTGCCAGTCGCCCATGATGCGCTGGACATCGTCCGAGACGAGCCACGGGTGGTCCGCAAAGGAGATGAGCGGGTGCACGTACTTCTGGAACCGCAGCGACAGCGACAGCATCACCCGCCGGGGTGGCAGGTGGTTGAGGATCAGCAGCTCCGGGTCCGTGCACTGGACCATGGCCCGCTGGCTCGCCTTGAGTGCCATCTTCTGCTGCCTCAGCTCCAGAAACCGCAGCATCACCACGCTGAGCGGCGACACCGCCGTCAACGAGCCCTTGGTGCTGCTGTTGAACTCCGCCGCCAGAAACCGCCACACAAGCAGCCACAATGCCCGGAGATGGACATCGGCCTCGAGCGTGTGGATCGTGCTGAGTGCTCCGCGGGCCGCGGTGCGCTTCTTGCGAAGCATCTCTGGCACGAAGAAGGGCATCCCTTCAAAGAGCCGCACGAGCTGCTGGGGGTCGAGCGGGGTTACTGGGGGCCGGCCCGGGGTGGTGCCGCTAGCTGGTGGGCCGGCACCCGGCGAAACGGCACCCGGCGCCCCGGGCTTGGGCTTGACGGTGATGTTGTGCCACTGGGCCTCGGCGTAGGTGCACAGCTGCGGGATGCCCCGCCTCATACACTCGCCACAGGGCTTCTGGTGGTCACATCGCACTTTGCGCCTACGGCACACCTGGCACGAGCTGGGCAGCCGGAGCCGTTTGCGTGGCACTGCGGCGGAGCGGTCGCCCAGATGGCCCTCCATGGTGGTGGCATCGAAGCGCGATAAGGCTCAATGGGCTGGCGCCAGCCTACCAATCACTGCGCACGGCGCGGCCTTGTTACTGGTACTGGATACTGGTTACTGGCTAAGGCTTACTGGTACTGGTTAGCGGTTACTGGTTACTGGTTACTGGTTACTGGTTACTGGTTACTGGTTACTGGTTACTGGTTACTGTTCACTGGTTACTGGTTACTGTTCACTGGTACTGGTTACTGCTTACTGGTGACTGGCTACTGCTTACTGGTTACTGGTTACTGGTTACTGGTTACTGTTCACTGGTACTGGTTACTGCTTACTGGTGACTGGCAACTGCTTACTGGTTACTGGCTAAGGTTTACTGGCTACTGGTTACTGGCTTAGGCTTAGGCTTAGGCTCAGGCTTACTGGTTACTAATTACTGGTTCCTGGTACTGGTTACTGGCTAAGGCTTACTGCTCGACTGGTTACTGGTTACTGGTTCCTGGTTACTGCTTACTGGCTACTGGCTACCGGTTAGCGGTTAGCGGTTACCTGTTACTGCCTACTGCTTACTGCTCACTGCTTACTGCTCACTGCTCACCGCTTCCCTACCTCACACTACTGCGCAAACGCCGTGTTGAGATCCCACTCCAGCACGCCAAACAGGCTCATAAACTCCTCTGCATCCATCGGCCCCTCCGGCTCCACAACCTCTACATCCTCCACGGGCTTGTGGCCCTCCACCACAAAAGACGGCACCTCCGCCGTGTTGAGCCGGCCCCCCAGCCCAATACTCTGGCTCATCGCCTCCTCCGTCTCGTGCCTCGTCACAGCAGCCTGAACTGGTCCAAAGTGGTGCGCATAAGGGTTGCCCATCGGCTTCCGCAGCGTACGCAGACTGCCGAGGTCCTCAGTACCAATCAGCGCCAGCGCCTCCCGCCTAAAGTTGATCTCCACTTTGGACTGCACCACGGCAAGCTCGCTCTTTAGAGCCACCATCAGGAAATTGGACGAGGGTAGCTCTAAGGCATCAAACATCATCGTAAGGTGTCTTTCCACAGGGTTGGAGCCCTGCTTGGAACTCGAGTTACGCAAAAGCGTCTCGAGCGATGTACCAGGATCACAAATCAGCTTCCCCAGCCACGACAATGCCAGCGAAATCCTCTGCGCTGCAAAATAGCCGCTGCAGACCCGTCTCAATGCCTGCTCCCCCCTCCTAAAGTTCTCGGCAATGGCTCTGCGAATGGCATCTAGCTTCACGAGCCGTTCAACCTCTTCGGTGTGCTCCAAAGCCTGTAGCACCCTGGTGAAGAGAGACGTTTGCAATGCCAGCGCATTCATCAAGCAGAGATATAGCCCTGGCCTCAGCAGGAACGACGACCCGCGGCCCAGGTAGAGCTGCTCGTTGATGTGGATGTTGATACAATCCGCGAGCGAGGCAGACGATAGCTCCAATGTCTCTACAAAGAGCGCATACTCGTTGGCGGACCCCATATAGTGTGTTAGGGCAACCGACCTCAGCGATAGCTCCAATGTCCTCAACTCCAGCATGTGTTCCAGCTTGCGGGCCCTCACCTCTGTTGTGTGGTGACTAAGCAGCATCATCCGCAGTGACACAAACTCGACTCGGTAAAAAGTGGAGAGCTGCTGAATGAGCTCCATCATCTGGCCAATGGTGTAGGGCCTCGCCCGCCGGAACAGCGTCACGGCAACTTGCCGGTACAGCCTGGCCTTACGCGATGCCAGCTTGTAATCATCAACAACGTGGAGCTCCTCTATATCGTGGCCTCGGATTGTATAGGGCAGCCCCGCATCAAAGCACGACTCGTCCAAAAAACGTGGCGTACTACCAACGGCAACAGCCTGCTGTGCATCCATTTCTACAAGCTTGTGCCACACCTTGCGCATCGTGTGGAAGTGGTGCTGTGACACTTCAGGGAATGTGGTGGTTTGCAAGGCGGTGAGGTCCACATGGAGTCCCACAGCCTGTGCTGAGGCAATTGCAGAGCCCAGCACAATCTTGCCAATGGAGCTATCGCTAATCGAGTCGTCCTCTGGTGCCACGTCCTGGTAGAATTTAAGCAGCATCAGCAGCTGTGTCATTCGAGACGTGTTGGGCTTGTGAAGCACCTGGAGCGACTGCACTATCCGTCGGGCAATCTCGGGCAAAAGCCCCAGAGTATACTGCGATAAGCTGTTAAAGGGAGGCTCTTTCAACTCCTCCGGACCCAGCGATAGCGAAGCTATGCCCAAGATCGTTAGCAGGATCCCCAGCTCCAGAGTGTCGTTGCGGCTCGGCGTGTTAATCCCCGTGATGGTATCCTCCCCTGTGACCACGATTTCCAATGTCTGCCTAATCTTCTCACGGTCAAACACGGGCACAAACAGGTATGCAACTTTGTAAAACCTCTCCAGAAGGGCCCGGCAAACAGTCTTCGGTGGAAGATTCTCCACAATCTGCTTCTCGAGATCTCCACTGAGCCCCGCAGTCCTTGTCTCTAGCGACACCTTGAGCTTCCGCAGGGCCTGGAAGTGCCTCAGAATGGGGGCCAGTGCCTTGTGATTAGGAGACTCCTTCACTGCCTTCTGCATGTCCCCCCACATGTACCACCACGCACACTTGAGGTAGACATCGCGTCTTACGCAGTTGATGGCAGCCAAGTGTCCCTGGTAGTCGATGCGAGCACTCCGTAGGATCCACGGAATCATGAAGGGGAAGTCGCCAGAGGTATCCACAATCTCCAGCTCTGTGGGTATGTCCCTCTTGACAAGCCCTTCAAGCTGCGAGACCCGGGACGCTAGCAGATCGAGCTCGCTGGGCTCGGGACGCATGGTGTTGAGCCACGGCGGCTCCTCGTACTGGCACATCTTGGAGAGCCCACGCTGGGCACACTCGCCACAGCATGGTCTGGCCTTGTCGCATTTGATCTTACGCCGGCGACATAGCACGCACGAGCTGTGGATGCGGTAGCGCCTCTTCTTATCCATGTGGCGGGGGTAGCTATTGTTGATGGCGGGGGTAGGTGGTGTATGGATGCTCGGGGGAGATCCCGGGCCATCCCGGGTGGATGTGTCTGCGCGCTTAAGCCGCTGGTGGGGAAGACCCGGGAGCACCCGGGTGGGGACCCTTTGCCGGCCCCGGGGTTTTCGGAGCGTGGTGTCCGGGTGCCGGCCCAGGTGTTATATCCGAGCCTTCCCAACAGCCTTACACTACACATGTCGGAGGATGAGTCGCCAGGGTCCCCTGGGGACGAGAAGCGGAAACGGATGAGGGTGCCCACCTCTTGCTCCGTCTGCCGCAAGCGTAAGATCAAGGTATGTGGCTTTCCAGCCCTTCTAACTCCAGTGTGATAAGACTCGGCCCGTATGCTCCGGGTGCTCCAAGAGCAACGTGAGCCATCTGTGCCACTATGAGGAGCCTCGGTGGGTCAACTCAAAGGACCTTTGGCGGAACAACAAGCCGATGAGTCCACCGGATCAGACCCCGGCGGCATCGGAGCCACCGCCAGCGACATCGGAGACAACGGCCAAGGAGGTATTTGAAGAGTTGGCGGCTCGTGTGAAGCACATCGAGGCCTCCATCGCCGTCTCAGATCTCTCCAGGGGCCACAGACAGGAGCTCTTCAGCTCTGTGCCCTTCACCTCGGGAACGGACTCCCCAGACAAGGTGGTGCCCGCGTACGACTTCAACCCGGACGAAACAATCGACATGTTTGATTTCCTACCCTTTGTTATCAAGAAGTCACGGCTTGAGTACCACGGAGGGTTTGACCCGAAGTCCATCATCAAGAAGGACCCACACCTCAAGATTGTGTGGATCCACCTGTGGAAGAACTTTGACAAATCAATTGTGAGTGCGGTGGAAAAGGGAGACGCAGGTCAGGTGGAGAGTGCTACCAAGCAGGGCTTCTACGACTTTGTAGAGCTGCGAAAGCACAAGCAGGCTGTGAAGAAGGAGACGGCAGCAGCATTACAGGCGGGGCCGGACCTCGATTCGGTGATTCTCAAGTTCCTCCCCACCAAGAAATGCATCATGACGCTTTGCTTCCGCTTCTTTAGAGTGGTGTACCCGATTCTGCCATTCATCAATGAGAACTCATTCTTCCAGGAGCTCGAGACGATTGTCGGGACAACGTGGCCGCCGCTGGATGCTAAGCCTGACAAGGTGAACTTTGCCTCCAAGTACGATCACGCCACATTGGGGCTTCTATTTATTGTGATGAGACTCGCCTACCTCTCAATTGAGCCACACGAATTTGATGAGAAACCTGACTTGGCGTGTCTCAAGAATGTGGATATCCATGCGGGCTACGTCAAGGTGGCGTGGAGGTGTCTGGAGCAGTACAACTTTTTGCGTAAGTCGTACTCGCTCAGAGTGTTACAGGTGATGCTTTATCTGAAGCTCTACTACCGGTACTGTCCTGAGGATGATGATGTCAGTGATGGCTCCGAGAGCTCCATCATGATGGGAACGATATACTCTGTGGCACTGTCACTGGGGCTCCAGACGGATCCGGCAGAGCTCGTGTCACTGATCAAATCCCCCAAGACAGACTCATATGGTCAGCTGTGGCGGAAAGTGTGGTACAAAATCCTGGAGATGGATGCAATGGAGAGTGTGTCTCTCGGAGTGATACCCAACTGTCCAAGCGAAACGTGTTACGACACAAAGCTACCAACCGCGGAAGAGGGAATGGATGAGGTGCATGCCTTCATTTTGGAGGATTTCAAGGTGATTAATAAGAAAACAGCACTTTATCGCAAGATCTCGAATGTCTGCTTCAACAGAAGAAAGAAACCCACTGTGTTGCAACTCGTGCACCTCATCAAGGAGATTGAGAACTTTATGGCTGTGCACTTTGGCACTCTCAAGGATGTGCTCTCCGATGCCAATGCCAAGCCCTATGCCAAGGTGAAAAAAGTGACGTATCTTTACGAGATGAACTCTATGCTTCTGTCTCTTAAGAACAGGCTGTTGGCCCACTTTTACGCTGTGAATAACACGAAGAAGGTGTTTGAGCTCTTTGACGAGTGCCTTACTCTCACAGTGAAGATTCTCAACTCATCGATGAATCTCTACTACAACATGGACCTCTACTTCGATGTGGGACACAGGCTCATTATTCGTCCAATCGCCTATAGCTCCATCACCAAGGCAATGCTAATGCTAGCGTCTCTGCTTGCAAAGCTTTCACAGTGCCAGAAACTGGTGCCGCTCTCAGACATCACGCGAGCCAAACTTATCAAGGAGTTCTTCAACTCTCTACTCAACAACCTCAATCTCGCAGTTCAATTGATGACACGTGTCTCGGCGGGATACTACAATGCCCAGCGGATCCAATTGGTGCTGCGGCTGTTCTACCAAAAGCTCAAGGATCCATCCTTCGACTTTGGTAGTGTAGCGGCGGATGCCACTGGACCAAGACCAGAGGACTCGTCTCTGTTACCGGCTCACGACATCCACGCTGTGACGCCGGATGATATTCCAAAGTCCA
This sequence comes from Petasospora adriatica, assembly GCA_030558135.1. Taxonomy (NCBI): domain Eukaryota; kingdom Fungi; phylum Ascomycota; class Saccharomycetes; order Phaffomycetales; family Wickerhamomycetaceae; genus Petasospora; species Petasospora adriatica. The sequence continues at coordinate 87,586 of JAJMRX010000014.1, read as the reverse complement.
ACTTTGTGATGAATCTGCTAGATACGGAACTCTCATACCTAAAGTCCAAGATTGAGACAAATGTCGTGGAGGTGTTACAGCCTCTGTATGGCTCGCCTATCAACATCAACCTCTCGGGCCCAAACACCCCAATGAATCCAAGCGGTACTGGAAATGGGCAGTTCTACGATCCAACCGTGGACAGTCTAACGTCTCTCTCAGAGCTCCGCGGGCTTCCTCAGATGGGGATGAACGTTTTCCAAACACCCGCGAGAGTTGATGGGAGCATGGACCCGAATGTACTCACAAGCGAGGAGTATGCCTCGCTGTTCGGGCTGTTTGAGGATTACAACCTGATGAACTTGGATCAGCGCGATCTCAAGGGCTTGTAATCGATAGACGGATAAACGATTAATGGATAGCGTAGACGCTTTTGCCCAGCACTATTTGATTTTCAAATGGTTGATGCATGTACCCCGAGGCGCGGCACATGACTCAAAAATCAACCCACTCATACTACAACCCACCACATCAATCAGTAATGCCAGACGAGAACCCACTGGTGTTTGCTCCACCAACGTACCAATACGACAAGGACTCGCTTGAAGAGACCCAAGTTGACTCTGATCCAATAGCATTCTTCACCAAATGGTTCGAGGAGGCCAAGGGTGAAAAGATCCCAGAGTGCTGCAACTTCAGCACCGCCATTCTCCCTTCGGGCCGCGTGTCCTCGCGTGTTGTTCTCTTCAAGGAGCTGGACCACCGGGGCTTTGTTGTCTACTCCAATTGGGGAGACTCCAAGAAGGCGAGAGGAATCAAAAGCAACCCGCATGCCTCGCTGACGTGGTTCTGGCCAGATTTGCAAAGACAGGTGAGAGTGGAAGGTGTAACGGAGTTTGTGGATCGGGAGACCTCCGAGAGATACTTTGCTACGAGACCTAGAGGCTCCCAGATCGGAGCGTGGTCCAGTCCCCAGTCCTCGGTGCTCAAGGACAGAGCTGAGCTCGAGAGCATCTACAAGGAGAAGGAGGCTTTCTTCGAGGGTAAGGATGTTCCATGCCCGGGGTTTTGGGGTGGCCTGAGAACTGTGCCCTTGGAGATTGAGTTCTGGCAGGGTAGACACTCCAGACTCCATGACAGAATCGTCTTCAGAAGGGAGAGCGTCGACGACGAGTGGGAGGTGGTGAGAATTGCCCCATAGTAATGTAAGCATATAGCCTGAGTCCAATTAGCTGATTTTTTCTGAATTATCTCGAGTGGCAGGAGCCTTTATAATGTGAAGAGCTCTATAGTCCTTGCTGGTGATGCAGCCCTCGGAGTTCGGGCGAGCTCCGAGCTCCGAACGACAATACATGTAAGGCCATTCCCATCTTGCCCACTACCAATGACAGAAGTTTCCTATGAGTGGCACAATGAGCAAGTGAGAAAAAGGGTCAGGATCCCCAACTCTTGCACCACATGTAGGCGCCGAAAGATTCGTTGTGATAAGGGCAAGCCATTGTGTATCCAATGCCGCAAACGGGGTGACACCTGTACATATGAAGAGATCCCCTTGGAATCAGGGCCGTCCTTCGAGGATGTTCAGAAGACTCTGGAGAGACTCACTGATATTGAGAACTCTTTGGGCCGCACCTCTCAGGCTTCCAAAGAGCACAAACAGAGTCTGGGGTGGAACGAGTACACGCCATTCATGCTGCCATTTGTCATCCGCAAGGGCCGTGTGGAGTTCTCTGGTGTGATGTCCTCACTCTACGCTGTGTCCAGCTTTACTCATTTGAGAGTGGTGTGGGTGTACATGTGGAGGTCCTTTGAAAAGTCTGTCGGAACAAGCTCGATCCAGTTGCTGGGGAACTTATACTCGTTGAGAAGGAAGAAGCTCTCTCTGAAAGCTGAAATCAAGAAAGTCAAATCTCTGGGCCTCGACTCCATCAAGCTGTATTTGCCACCTCCCAGAACCGTGAGGACATTGTGTGATCGCTGGTTTAAAGTGTTTTACCCCATGTATCCATTTTTGGAAAAGGAGAGCTTCTACAGTGAGGTGGATCAAGTTTTGAGAGAGGGATTATGTGACTCACATACAAGAGCTGTGATGGCTCTTCTCTTTACCACAATGGCTGTTGTACTCATCACGATCACAGAGCAGGAGTTCGAAACAACACCAGAACTTGCGCCATTGAAGGGATCGAGTCCCGGAATCTTCTGTGCAGTCGCCAGAATCTGTCTCTCTGATTTCAACTTTTTGAGAAAAACCAATGAGTATGCCATCCTCAATGCGCTTATGATGATGAAATTATACTACAGGCACTGTCCCGAGGATGATGACGTGAGTGACGAAACAAATAGCAGGAACATTCTCGGAACAATCTACGCCGTGGCCCGCTCTATGGGTATACACAACAGCACTCTATCTTGGAGGTCTGTAATAACTTGCGACTCGTCCTTCGTATGGCTAGAGTACAGAAGAAGACTTTGGTATACTTTTCTAGAGATTGATGCAAGCTATGCTGTTGCCAGCGGTACAACGCCATTCTGTCAGACAGAAGCTCTCTACGACACTGAATTGCCTTCTGCCATTATTGCAGATGACGAGCTAGAGGCGTTTGTTGTCAGCAGCTTTTCCCTAAGGGAGCGCAAAACGGAGCTCTTCCGCAAAGTGGCAAACACGGTATTTGCCCGTGGACAAAAACCCACAGTAGGGGAGGCAGTGGACATCCTAAGGGAGCTTGTGGAGCTTCGAGCTGAGATTGGGGACTTTTCGCAAATCCTCAGCGATACCACAATGGTGCCTCACACAAGGCTCACAAAGCTCCATACACTTTTTGAGATTTTAACGTTGGAACTCGGACTTCATTCTCGTCTCTTTGGCCACTTTTTCGAAGTTCAAAACGCCGATCTGGCTTTGCAGAGTCTAAGGAGGTGTATTCCTTTGCTGAGAAACGTTCTCGACTGTGCGCTGGACACAAAAACCGAGCAACACCTTGACACAAACTGGATTGTCCATTTAAGACCAAACATCTTCCAAGCGCTTACTCAATGCTCTATGCTGATGGGGTCCTTGGTTGCAATCACGTGTTACTCGCTGGAACAGAGTCAGAGCACTGTACTTCAAGAGTTTCATGATGTACTTGTCTCCGAGCTCACAAACGCCATCAAACTACTGAAAGCACTCAACAGTGGCTTCTACAATTGTGAAAGGCAAATCCATGGGCTCGTGGAATTTTGCAAAATCGTAAACAGTCCAGGATTCTCTTTTGTGGCCGCGCTTGAAGAGATCAAGCCACAAACAGAGACTTACTGCAAAGTCCACGAGATATCGCTTGAAGACTTGAAGAACCCAGTTTTTGTAAATATGTTACCAGAGGAGGTTCAGTCTCTAACGAGAGCCCTTTCCTCAGAGACCGACAGGTCTTGTCTTCTGGATGCTCAGGCAGTATCGACGTACAACCCAGACTTGGACATCGAGCTGGACTCTGTCGAAATAACCTCACTTCTTGATGCGATACTCCCTGACAGATTGACGAGTTACACGGACGATGCTCACCTCACCGAGAAGATCAACTCATTCCTCACAGTGGATATAAAGCACACGAATCTTACGGGAAACACTCTCGAGTCCACGCTACACGATTTTGAATAGCTACACAATCCACGTTAATCATTACATTGTCCATTTCACGTAAACCAGCTTCCAATATCCGCATCCATCGGCATGTCCATGTTACCCAGATCAAACACATCCGGTCCACCAAGGCTTACGCCGAACATATCTCCAACAGACCGGTCGGCTTCTGTCATCACCACGGGCATTGGCTCGTTGTAGACTGGGAATGGCGAAATCACCGGCTGGTCAAACTCCTCCTTCACCTCTGGTTTCTCCACAAGCGGCTTGAGATCATCAAAGAGTGGAGTACTCTTCTTGAGTAGAGTGATGAAGAATGACACAGCCTTAGCCATACGCCAACTGTATGGGTACTTCTTGCCCAGACGCTCAGATAGGGCATGGAACTTCTCCATGTGTTCGAGCAGTACAGTGGCAAGGGTCTCTCCCGAGTCCACATCAACACTGAAGTTGGACATGTCCTCTGTTCTCCCAGGGTCGATGAAACTTGGCCTCACAATGCCACAGCGAGCCCGAAGTATCAAGGACACCATAAACTGCATTGAGCGGTGGCCCACCAATAGTAAAAGAGGAGAGAGAATGAGGTCCGCACCCGGTCCAAAGTAGTCCAATCCGCAATCGAAGAAGAGAGTGCAGTCTCTGTAACCTTCCAAGGCACAGTCCAGTGCCCTCTGAGCATAGCTCCTAGCCAAATGCGCCATTCTTGGATCCTGTGAAGCTCTCGTCTCAAAGTGCACGTAAAGTATGTAGTTCAACAGATAGACGAGCATGTTCACAGTTACGTGAGCACGGAACTGCACAGCTCTGAAACCAGACTTGTATAGATCCTCTCCCTTGGCTCTATTGACCAGAATTTTTGCCACTTGCGGCAGGGTATGCTCCTCCTGTGAAAAGCCCGAGATTGTCTCTGTGAGCTCCTTGATGAGAGCATCCACCTCGTATCTCTTAGCGGGGGAAACAACGTTGAGCAGAGTCTTCATCGTCTTTGCTACGACAAGATCGATCTTGGCCTGTGTGTGGATGTTTTCAATCACGAGCAGCTCTCGTGGGTCATTCTGGAATTTTTCAATGTCGAGAGATCCAGGTACCAGCGTATCGGAGAACTCGTGGTGGCCTTGAAGAGCTCGAGGGCATCCCAAGTTCATGCTCTGAGCCACGTCCAGGGATAAAATGGCAAACCACACTTTACGCCACAGGTGTCGCTGTCTGGCATCCTCAAAGTTCTCAAAGTTCTTAGGGTCTCTGTGGAGGCCGATTGAAATTGCCATCTGGATAAGCATCCCCATGAAGATTTGTGAGTCTCCACCATCAGCGCCATCGCCGTCCTCGGGCGAATACATAAAGTAGAGTCTCATGAAGAGAGCACACTGTACCACCTTGAGCGACGACTTCCGCATAATCTTTAGTGAGAAGCAGTTCTTGACACAGTCGACGAGATCGAGCGATACGTCATTTTCCGATTTTTGCAGGAAAAGCGTATCCTCACTCTCCGAGTACGTTTTTGTGTTTGGATTTTTGCCCAAAAGCTTATTTGCGTTATTAGCAGGGAGCGTGTTCCACGAGAGTCTCAGGATGATACACACGGTCCCGACTAGCGCAAAGTCCACGCCAGTGCGTGTCTGCACCTTCACCTTCTGATCTTCATCATCGGGCTTCCCCATTACGGCAGCCACGTCCTCACGGAAGGCCTTTTCGTCCACGTAGGGCATGTAGATGTAGAGCACCTCAAAGAAGCGCTCGAGGAGGAGCCACATCACCTTTTTCGATGGGATGAGGTCCTCGAGCATCTCCAGGGGGCTCTTGTCTGGCTTGGTCTTGGGCATTTTCTTGGGCTTCTTGGCCACAAACTCGTCACCAATCATCAGCGGACACACCCTGTCGTCCTCTGCTGGTGACTCCTCGCGGCTTCTCTTCTCGGGCTTCAGCATCGAGTGCACGGGGCACTTGCCTCTGGGTACCACTGGTGCAGTGGCTCCTGACACTGGGCACGTGCCACTAGTGGCTCCGTGGTCCACGGGGCACTTTGCGCCGCCAGCTGGAAGTGCGTTTGACACCGGGCACCCGCTAGCTCGAATTCCGTTTGGTTGTGTAATTCCGTTTGGTTGCGCCATTCCGTTTGGTTGTGGAATTCCGTTTGGTTGTCCAGCTGGTGAGAAGCCACTAGGCACCACGGGACACCCGCTCTGGCCCGTCTCCATGTAGGCATCCCCCACTACGGGACACTCGCGGGACTCGTCCGTGCGCTTGCGCTCCTCCACCTGCTTTCTCATCTTGAAGATGTGAAGCCACAGCACTCTCAGATAAGGGTCCCCCTTCATGATGGCGAGCCAGGAGGTGGCTCCCAGGTGGACCGTTGTGGTCTGCTTGATGTGGAGCATGTCGAACTTCTTGCCCAGGTTCAGACTGTCCTCTGGGCTCGCATCCTCCACCACAGACTCCTCCACCTGCTGCTCAAGCTGCCTGATCCGGGCCTTGAGCTTCTCCACCTCCGTCTCGTTGTTGAGCTCCTCATTCGATAGCGGCTGGGCCCACTGGGGATCGATGTAGTGGCAAAGATGAGCTACACCAGTCCTCTCACAGCCAGCACACACGGGCCGTCTCTTATCGCACTTCACCTTGCGCCGGCGGCAAATGGTGCACGAGATGGGCACCCTGTTCCGGCGCTTCGACTCCTCCTTGTGCTCCTTCTTAGCTGCCGGCGTCTCCGCCAGGTCCAGCAGCTCCTGCATCACTTCCTCCTTGGGCGGCATCCTGGGTCCACTGGATGGGTGGAAAGTTCAATCTGGGGTGCCCAGACTGGCGGTAGGGGTGTGTGCCCGTGCCCGATATCGCCGGCACCCGCGAAAACGCACACCCGCACACCACGCGCATCTACCACAATAAAATACAGCTCTAATTACAGGTCTATTCATCTCCCAAACTGGCCGTACTGCTGGCTCGTGTACTGCACCAGGAACTCCTCCACATTGATCGACTTCGGGTCCGCCAGCGGGTACACCCCCATCGCATCCACCGAGGGGACGCTGCCCAGGTCGGAGGCGGTGGAGTTGGAGTCCGACTGCTCCATCCGGTCCAGCACGGGGAACCCGTCCAGCATGTCAAAGTTGACGGGGGCATCGACGTTGATCTCCGACGACTGAACTGAGATCTCCTGGAAGATCTGCTCGAGCCAGCGCCGGTCCGTGTCCTTCATCGACGAGTGTGTCAGCGGTCCTTCCAGAGCCCTGTTGGTATCAACCTCGTGGATCTCGTCCAGCGCCGACACAATGCGTAGAAAGTCCTCCTTAGTCAGCCGGAACACAAGGTCGTCCTTGGCCATCTCCCGCTTCATTATCGCCACAAACTGGGCATCGCTCGACGTGGACTTGGGGCTCTCCAGTGGACCCTTCTTAGTCACCAGCACCCGGTCCGCAATGAAGCAGTGGCACTTGGACACCAGCCAGGCGTGGTAGTACGCCTCAGAGATCTGCTCAAAGCCCAGCACAACGTGCTTCATCGACATGATGCACCGCTCCGCAATCTCGTCCACAATGTCAATTATGTCCGGAGACTGCTTGTGCGATATCAGCTTGTACGCCTTCATCCGGGCCGTGATGGAGAACATGAGCTGGATCGCCCTGTGCAGGCACAGCTCAATTCTTTGGATGACTGCTCCGGCAAACCCAAAGTGCCGGCGTATATCGAACTCGGCATTCTCCGGATCGAAAAACAGCACTGACGGGTACACCTCAGAGTAGTTCTTCACCATCCTCATCATATACGTGACAGAAACCTCTTTGCGCCGGTTCTCATTGGCATGCATAAACAAGTGGTAGTACACCATGTTGAGGAACGACACAACGTCAATCAGCAGCGTCAGGTGCTTGATCTTCTCGGCTCTTTGCATCACCGTGTCGCTGGGCATCGACATGATCTCCTTGAGCTTTGGGATCTCTTCCAGAATCGTCTCGACGGGCTTCAGATAGTGCTTCACCTGGCCAATCGTGGGCTGCTTCCGCACATTCAGAATCAATTCAAGCAACGGCCGGCACGCCTCGTACACCTTGGCCCGCTCCGTGATGCCCTTGTCAATGTGGTACTCCAGCGGCGTCTCGCTCTCATCCAGGTGTGGGAATTCTGTGTCGTAGCTGTTTTCGCAAATGATCGAGGGCGTGCCACAAAGCATCAGCTGGTAAAAATCGAGATGTACCACAGAGTACCACAGCCGTCTATAGAGGTTGCGGAGCTTCAGGGGGACTCCAGTCTTGCTAGGCTCCCTCATCGCACCATTCTGGATGGCCATTTGTAGCATTTGCCCCACTCCATCCACGCTGGTGGCAGTACAGCACTCGCAGTCCTCGGGAGCATAAAACTCGTAGTGGCGGATCAACAGACACAGCTGGAAGGTATCAAGCCTCACACACCGGAAGTCCTGCATCTCGCGGAAGCAGGCAAGCACCACTTTCATCACGTTGGCGAGAATCGGGTGCTCGTGTATATACAGCTCCTCCGGCGTGTACTTGGTCGCTTTTCCAGCGTTGTAGAGACTCAGCGAAGCCGTCCTCATCAAAATCAGCAGTATGCCAACGGTGGTATACTGTACCTTTTTGGTGAGGTTCCAGCGTATTTCGCCGCCCTCTCTCGGACCGATCACCGAAGTGACCTGCGTCACAAACTGGCATCTCTCCACAAAGGGCATCAGCATGTATGCCTCGCTCTCGAAAAATCGGTCAATGAGAAGCCACACAAGCTTGTGATCCGTGATGCTCGACTTGATCCTGTGCACTAGCGAGAGATGTTTCTCGGGTTTGTCGTTGAGTTTGGCATTAACGTCGCTTTCGTTGGTGAACTTTTCCGTGAACTTGGAGTCGCTCTGGCGTTTGCGCCGGTTCTGCTGTACAAGCTTGCTTCTGTTTTGTACACTGACGTGAATACTGTTGAGATATATGTCCTTTCGTAGCAGCGAGACCCACGACAGGGACCCCTGGACGGGCAGTTCGTGGACATCATAGTCTGTTCGTAGAAAGTCAATGTGCTGGTTATCTTCGGGGCTTTCGTAAATGATGGGTGGCTCGTGTGTTCCTGGATGGGCTGAGCCGGCAATAGCTGACTCCAGCGACTTGATTCGTTCCGTTAAGACGTGCAAGTCGGTATGGCCCTGTGGTGTGGTGCCAGCTTGGGGCTCCAAGTGTAGACTGCTCCACTGGGCCTCTTCGTAGTGGCACTTGCCTGGATCCTTCCGCCTCTTGCAAGACCCACACACTGGCTTTGTCTGGTCGCACTAATGTTAGTCCATATATTGGATATGGCGATGCCCTAGCGATGCAGTGATGCCCCGCTGAGAGGGTCCCCACACATTATCACGACACCTACCTTTGTCTTCTTCTGCCGACACACGAGACACGACTTGAGTGCCCGCACACGCTTCTTGTCATGAGAGTCGTCCTCAAACGCGAGGCTTCTCATCATCTTGACGGTGTGTAGAGCTTTCTGTCCGATAACTAATCAATATACTACTGTAGCAAGCCCCGGCTCTCGCTTCCGAATTAGGAAGTGTATCTCCGCGGCGCGATCCTCCAGAATCAAAAAACCCGTACACCCCGCACCCCACCCTTTGTAGTGTAGAAAGTGGAACTGTTCCTTCAGGCTCGGGTCCCGGACTAGAGGAGGCTTGATGCTAGATTTCAGGCTTGTAGCTAATATCCGCCTATCTAGGGCCTGCTCTGGGCCTGTGCGGACGGATCTAAGGGTCTCAGAGCTCCGGCAACTCAATTTAGCCGGCTTTGTCCACGGATCATCTCGCGCACCCTGAGTGCGAAGAGATTGTTCGTTAGAAGGCCGTTCCAGGATACCCTCCATGCCACAAAACTTGACTCTCGCCATCACGTCATCGGTGGACATGTAACGGTCATTCCATAATAAAGTGTTACAGGCATGCGTCCGCTTATCTCCGTAAGCGATTCTCCCAAACAACTTTAGCGCGGCCTCCACTTCCCAATGCGGGATCTACTACCGCCCTTGCTTGTACTCAATCAAAATAGATGCAAGACTCGTGATTTCCCGTTGATGCCGCTGTAACATGTCCCATAGAGAGTCAGCATCCACAGAACTTACAGATGATGAGCTGAGGCTACTGCAAACGCATTCGTATCTGCCCCCTGAAGAGGAATTGGCCGATGACCTCTACGCTTTGAGGACCATTTCCCGCCGGATGACGGAAGAAGAGGAGGAGAACCGTGCTGCCAATGAAACCAGTTCGGAGAGTGATAATAAAGACGACAAGAAGGAGATTAAGCACGGCGTGGAGGATGAGGCTGCTGCTGCTGCTGCTGCTCCCAAGAAGGTTGGATTTCTACATCCCACAGTATCGCATTTAAGGACCAAAGTGGTTCTGAGTATGATCAAGACGTCTCTTTACCTTGCCCTTTTCGTGTACATCATGTTCTCGATATACTGGGGCTCGGTATACGACAGAAATGGACACCGCCAAGGTTTGAGGATGCTGGTTGTCATTGAAGATGACGACTCTGGTGTAACTCCTGGAATTGGTGATGCCATTGACCGCATCATCAACACAACATATGCGACCTATGGCGATTGGCATGTTGTTAGAGGGTCACAGGCTGCTCAGGAACGTTTCGGGCCCAATGTGACAAATGGAATACTCACAGAGGTCCACCATAGACACTACTGGTCTGCTACTTACGTCTATCCTAACGCCACTCTTCACCAGCTCGACTTATTCCGGGGTAACATCAATTCCGTTGGCGACGCTGTGCAATTCATGTACGAAACTGGGAGAGACCCTGTCAGTATGACACCGTACGTGGTAACCACACTCCAAGATATTCGCAGTGCCTTTGAGACTCAATTTTGGGGGAATATCTCTCAGCAGTTCATTTCCCAGCTATCCGATGAGCGAAAGCTTGATCTCATACAGACTCAAACTATCACTACACCGCCAACTTTCGACTTCCTTGACTACCGGCCTTTTGACAATTACACGCTGATTGCGCCTCTTCAAGTTGGTCTCATCTACCTTATCATCATGTCGTTTTTCCTCTTCTCCTTCTTCTCACAGGCACATTTGCTACTGCTGCCGCACATTAAGCTACATCACTACCTCATTTACAGAGTTGTCTCCAACCACCTCGCATACCTGCTTCTCGCTCTCTTTATATGCTCTGTTACGGCAGCATTTCAAGTGGACTTCACAAGGGCCTTCGGCAAAGGAGGCTTTGTAGTCTATTGGCTGACGACGTATCTAACAATGGGGGCCGTTGGTGGTGCTAATGAGAACATGGGCATGTTACTTTTCGCCTACAATCCGCCTATGCTTGGTTTCTGGATGCTGGGCTTTGTGATCTTCAACATTTCGCCATCCTTCTCACCACTTGCTCTCACCAGTCACTTTTATCGCTATGGTTACATCACGCCTATCCATCATTCCAACGAGATTTACAAGGTAATTTTTCTCGACTTGTATAAGGGCCAGCTCGGGTTGAATTACACAGTCTTGGTGGCTTGGATCCTTATTGACATCGCTCTGTTACCATTATGTCTCAGACAGAGTGGAAAAGTCATTGCAAAGAGGGAAAGAGCAAACGCAAACAAATAGATTACGAATACAAACTAGATAGAGTCATGGATAAAGTAGAAGGGCGCGCCTTGACCATTGTCGCGATATTTCTCGATGAGCTGAATCGTACAACTCTCGGCCATGCTAAGGCTTACAAGGCTCAGAGGGTACGCCTCGCTATCTACTATTCAAAAGGAGATCGATTCATTTGTCTCGTCCCTCGCTACTGCGCCTCCGACTAAAAGCAGCGCGGGTTTCGTCTCTTTACTACAACAACTGAATAACGATTCTCTACGATCTGAACTCACAGATCGAGTCCTCAGCAACGCAGACAGGAGCCATGGGAATCTGGATCTTCTGAGGCATGCCCTATTGAACCTAAGGCCCAACTCTGTCACTAAGCATGGCATGGAGGGCCTTGTGAGCCTTGTCGACAGGGCTTCGAACTCAAGTAAGATTACCGATGATCTGGACAAAACATTCCAACAACTCGTCTTGGACGTTTTCAAGGACAATAAGAGCATCATCAGTGTACTCGAGCAGTGCGTGGAAAGCGGAGGGTCCATGGTTTCACGCTCTCTTCTCGTACAACTGTACATAAGGTCGGGAAAGCTCTCTGAAGCCGTCAGATTTTGCCAGAGTAACAGAGTTTACTCCTCAACTATGGAGCTCCTTATACTACATCTTTCACATAGAGAAGATGTGAGAGGAGCATCAGCCATCTTGAGTAAGGCTGTGGAGCGTAATCAAGACATATACGCCAGAACGTACACCAGCCTCTTAGCTCAAGCGATAGCACTTGGAGACGTTGGAGTGTGTAAACGTCACTATAAGGCAGTTATATCCAAGTGCTATATCGACAATGGGATGCTTGTATCACTAATGGAGACCTTGTCATCGCACATTTCCGTGGGTGAGATGGGCGAACTCTACGCATTGGCAAAGTCCAAGGAGTCTTTACCCAGTAGTCTCAAGATGCGAGCAACAGTTGCAGTGACTGAAAATACTGCCAGCACGGGCAACTACAAAGGCGCGCTTAAGTTCTTGGAGTCTAGGGTAGGTGATAGCGGAGTGAGCGTTGACAGCTTCCCTCGGATGCTTGAGGCCTTCAAGCTTTCATCGAAGGATGAGAAGGCGGTTTCTGCCACAATCGCAAGGCTCGGAATGCATTCTAAGCCCAACATGAAGCGCTTCGAGTTGTCGATGGTGATGGCTAAGCTAGCCGAGCAGGGAAGAGTTGGTCTCGGGATTAAGATGATGAGCGAGGGTGGTGTTTTGCAAAGACTTCTCAGTCAGGACGGCCTTCTACAAATTGTCAAGGGGCTCAAAAACTCTGGTCCTGAGGCGGTCAACGACTTCACAGAGGCTTTGATGCTATCGCAGAAGACACTTTACAAGCCCTTGACTGTAAGGCTTTACGTTCAGCTTCTACTAGACAGTCCGTACTGGTTTAAGATCTACAAAGTGTCGCCCAAGCTCGAGTTGAAGCTGGATCGTGCTAACGCAGAGAAGCTTCAGCAGCTGAGTATGGATAACGGTTACGAGGAGCAGTGGCGGGAAATTGCATTGAAATAGGAATTTACGACTCATGGAAGACTTGTAGGAAGCTTGTCCTAGGCTTCTATGTACATTTCCCGGAAAGCCAAGAGACTCGGAATTACTTACCCTTTGGGAACGGGAAGCGCTCGCGCTGTGCCAAAAACCAGAATGCAACTTCTCATCCACCATTGTCACATCACATGCCCATCAACTTCTTCAAGGGCCATCCCTCGGAGTACCTCCTGCCCAATGAGGCCATCATTGAGGCAACTACGTCGCTTTTGCGTGGTGATCGCGCCTATGATAAGGACCCTGAAGAGAGACACCCGCTGACTTACGGCTCCGATCAAGGAGCTTTGTGGGTCCGCAGGGAAGTGGCCACTTTCCACAAGAAGATCTTCGGCAGTGTGGGCACCGAGGCTGACAACCTGAATCTCACTGGCGGCGCATCGTACGGGATCATGAACATCTTGGCGCAGACCACACTACCGCATACTGGCTATACAAAGCAGGCATTCATCATCACACCAACATACTTCCTCATCAACGAGACCTTTGTTGATGCCGGATTCGGAGGAAAGCTCACTGCGATTGACGAGAAGCACGGAAGTGTCGATCTTGCGCAGCTGGAAGAGAAGCTGGAACTTTACAACGGCGAGTCCGACAGCTCAGACCTCGATATGATCACAGCGCCCGGGATCCCCAAGAAGGTGTATAAGTTTGTGCTGTACTGCATTCCGTCCTTCTCCAACCCTGGTGGTGAGACTTACGACGAGGCGACACGCCTCAAGCTCATTGAGCTTGCCCGGAAGTACGACATGCTCATCATCACTGACGATGTTTACGACCTGCTCGACTACAGCGAGCCTCTAGATACCCTTCCAAACGTTCAAAAAAGGCTTGTGCACTTGGATCGAGAGACCTACACCAACGAGTATGGTAACACCGTGTCGAACTCCACTTTCTCGAAGCTCATAGCCCCTGGTCTTAGATGCGGTTACCAGGAGTCTGTGAATGGCAAGCTGGTGTACCAGTTGTGCCAGGGAGGCGCCAACGTTAGTGGAGGATCTCCTTCGCAGCTCAATGCCATGATCATCGGCACTATTCTCAAGACCTCAGTGAGTGATGTTATCAATGGCCTCAGAAAAGTTTACGCCTCTAGAGCCTCTGTTCTGAAGGCCATGATCGAAAAACACCTTCCAAAGGGCACCACGGCGTACGGCTTTGAAGGTGGCTACTTTGTGTGGGTAACACTGCCACCCGGATACGACTCCAAGGCCATTGTGGCGGAGCTCAAGACACAGGGTGTGATTCTCGCTGGAGGGGAGAACTTTGAAGTATCGGGAGATAAACGTGGATGGGGAGAGAGAAGTGTGAGACTCAGCATGAGCTACCTCACGGAGGAGGAGATCAAGGAGGGTGTTGAGACCTGGGGCAAAGTCATCGGCGAGATGTACCCTTAAGTGGTCACTCAAGGAGCAATGTGCTCATCATCTCAGGGCCCACACCCTTCCCCACCGTTCTGTACCACCACCTAATTGGCATTCCAGCCCGGATCGCGAGTGTGTTGTGAATAGCTGTACACCCCCACTGTACTATGGGACTGAGCAAGCTACCGTCCAGTTTCATGGATCATTTACAGCGCGGCCGCTAAATCCGCAGTGATAGGCACCCAGACTGGGGCCGTTTGTCATCGCACAATAGTCCCCGCTTAGATCCGAGCCACCCTGTGAGACCCTGCGGTCGCGACTTCCGCATTAGGAAGCTAGGCCCGGTCTTGCTTTGGGACGGTGAAGTGATACAATATAAAGTGGACAGTAGCCACAGAGAATGTAGCGCAGCAGCATGAGTGAAGAGAACTTGAACGAAAACGAAATCAGAGGTCAGATTGCCGACGACTTGTATGCGTTGAGAACTATCTCCCGCAAGATGACGGAGAGGCACCAGGACTCGGAAAGTAGTGACAGTAAGGCCACAGCGCCGCCACAAGCGCCACCAGCCCCAGGTGGACTCCCACCACCTATCGCTGGTAAGAGGGTTGGATTCCTGGACCCAGCAGTGTCGCATTTGAGGCTTAAGGTGGCGTGGAGCATGACTAAGACATGGTTCTATCTCGCGCTCCTGGTGTTTACTTCCTTCTCTGTCTACTGGGGCTCTCTATATGACCGGACCGGTCACCAAAGAGACCTCAAGATGCTTGTGGTTATCGAGGATGATTCCTCTGAGTTCACCCCCACTATCGGAGACTCCATTGAGCTTATGATGAACACCACATTTGCGCTACAGGGTGATTGGCACGTGGTGCGCGGGCAGGATCAGATTGATTCCTTCTTTGGTGCCGGTGTCAATCTCACTGAGGCCATCATCACAGAGGTTCACCACAGACACTACTGGTCAGCCACATATGTCTACACCAATGCCACACTCAACCAGTTTGAGCTCTTTCAAGGAAACGTCTCTTCAGTGGGTGATGCAGTCCAGTACATCTACGAGACAGGGAGAGACCCAGTCAGCATGACTCCTTACGTTGTCACTACACTTGAACGTATACAGAGTTCTTTTGAAAGCCGATTCTGGCCAAACATGTCACAGCAATTCATTGCACAGCTCTCAGATGAGAGAAAACTGGCCTTGATCCAAACTGACGTTATCTCGACCCCACCAACCTTTGATTACCTCGACTACAGACCATTTGACAACTACACATTGATTGCCCCACTGCAAGTTGGTCTCATCTATCTCATCATTATGTCGTTTTTCCTCTTTTCTTTCTTTGCGCAGACGCATTTGTTGCTACTCCCTCACATCAAGCTTCCGCACTACCTTGTGTACAGAATTGTCTCTAACCACATCTCATATCTTCTTATCTCCATCTTTATCTGTGCCGTCACTGCTGCTTTCCAAGTGGACTTCACCAAGGCCTTTGGTAAAGGAGGCTTTGTGGTGTACTGGCTCACAACTTACCTCACAATGGCAGCTGTCGGTGGTGCCAATGAGAATATGGGAATGCTGCTGTTTGCCTATAACCCTCCATTTTTGGGTCTTTGGATGATTTCGTTTGTCATCTTCAATGTGTCACCGTCGTTTTCCCCGCTCGCCCTGCTCAACAACTTTTACCGATATGGTTACATTACCCCTATCCACCACTCCAATGAGATCTATAAGGTTATATTTCTCAACCTGTACAAAGGAGACCTGGGTATGAACTATGGTGTCTTGGTAGCATGGGTCGTTATAAACATTGCGCTGCTACCCCTTTTCCTGAGACATTCGGGCAAGGTTATGGCCAAACGTGCAAAGCGATAATAATAGTATAGAGTTTTGAAATGTAGCGCCGCTTATGCTAATTATAGCGGATCAAGAAAATAGAGGTTGACAGTTTTGGGATATATAAGGCCATTCATATCCTTCCTTTGGCATCTGTACAATCGTTCGCTATGCTTCCACTCGCTCTTGCCTTTTTGGCTGCACTCGCTGCTTCTCAGTACATGAACGACACCACCATCTACATCACCACGGACGTTGTCGTGACGGAGTTCACCACTTACTGTCCTGAGCCAACCACCATTGTGACTAACAACAAGACGATCATCGTTACCGAACCAACTACGCTCACCATCACTGACTGTCCATGCACGATCAAGACGACTGTGCCTGACACCACTGTCACTGTCACTAGCGACATTGTTGTGACTGCCTTCACCACCTACTGCCCAGAGCCAACTACCATCATCACTAACGATGCCACCATCGTAGTTACGGAGCCAACCACCCTCACCATCACCAATTGTCCTTGTACGATTCCAGCCACGGCGACTCATGCTGCACCGCCTGCGTCCTCGCATGTGCCACCACCTGCACCACCTTCCACGATTGCCGTAATCACCCAGGAGGCGAATGCGGCTGGCAAGCTATCTGCCCTTGCCATTGCTGCCATTGCCGGCTTCGTTTTCTGAATACTTTTCTCAATCTATTATGCCACACTAAAGTTGTAGCTTGCGAAGCATAACCTTGTGATGATGCGTTTTGGGATGCGCTTTCCCGTTTAGGAAGTAAGCTTTGATCTGGGGCCACGGCAAGTATCGCGCTTTGTCAATTGCATATCCTTGTGGGGTGACATTATGTGCCAAGTAACTAGTGCCTCTACAAGTTATCTCTAGAGCTTGGCCGTTTGCGGAAGTGATGGTGCTGGAGCAATTGTTGAGATAAGGGCATTTAGACTCAAGCTTCACCACGCATGCGCACCGATCGCCTTGTTGGGAGAGTCTGGGGTCCACAAGCAGAAACCTTAGTAAGCTTATACCCCCAAGCCAGCAAACTGCCACAAGATTGGAGCTAGCAGTGGTGAGACAAGGCTTGGATCTTTAACTATACCCCTGTACTGGACCACGGCGCCGGCCAGGTGGCACCTTGCCCAATTCTCCAGCCATACTTTATCAATTGGTCCCCGCTCTATCCGTGGAGTCAAGTGGCTGATTGGACAAGGCCCACAAGGGCTGAATCGGCATTATGGGCCGTTCTTCCCCCTGATGTGCTTCAGGGGTCGCTGGTGGCCCTACCGGTTTTGTCGTGCTACGTAGTGGCGATGCTGGCCCCCACTATCTAGTAGCCATGAGCCATCAGGAAACACTCGCATCAGCCTGGAGACAAGCTTGAACATTTTTTCCACCATTGCGGTGTACCCGCATACTCTGGCACATCTTGCGCAGATTGTGTCAAGCGCGAAAGACTCGGGTCGATTGGGTAATTAAGCAGCTAAAAGCTCACGCTTCAACCCTCCACAACAACCATGTCGCTCACACAGACCAACCTTGAAGGTGCATTGCCATTGATTGCTCGTGGCAAGGTCCGGGACCTGTACGAAGTGGATAGCGAGACGCTTCTCTTTGTGGCGACGGACCGCATCTCTGCGTACGATGTGATTATGGAGAACGGGATCCCTGACAAGGGCAAGCTTCTCACACAGCTCTCGCTGTTTTGGTTTGACTTTTTGAAACCGTATGTCAAGACCCACCTCACTGGCAAGGATGTCTTTGAGATCCCGGGCCTTGACAAGTACAGAAGCCAGCTGGAAGGGCGGTCGCTAATTGTCAAGAAGTACAAGCTTATACCGCTAGAGGTTATCGTCAGAGGCTACATCACGGGCTCGGCCTGGAAGGAGTACAAGAAGAGCGGCACAGTGCACGGCATGCCTGTTGCATCTGGCCTCCAAGAGTCGGAGGAGTTCCCTGAGCCGATCTTCACACCATCCACCAAGGCTGAACAGGGCGAGCACGATGAGAACATCTCTGTGGAGCAGGCTGAGAAGATTGTAGGGAAGGAGCTGTGCACGAGAGTCGCCAAGCTGGCTGTGGAGCTCTACACCCGGGCCAAGGAGTTTGCCAAGACGAGGGGCATCATAATTGCTGACACCAAGTTCGAGTTTGGTCTCACTGAAGACGGCGAGATTGTGCTTGTGGATGAGGTGCTGACGCCAGACTCGTCCCGTTTCTGGAACGCCAGCACCTACGCAGTGGGCCAGGGCCAGGACTCGTACGACAAGCAGTTTTTGCGTGACTGGCTGACAAGCGAGGGCCTCGCCTACAAGGATGGCGTGAGCATGGCCCCGGAGATCGCTGCCAAGTCACGTGCCAAGTACGTTGAGGCGTACGAGGCTCTCACAGGCAACAAGTGGGAATAAGGATGTAATCAAAGGACAGATCTAGTAGCTACTCGTAATTGCCCAATCTATTTAGTACTTGTCGTACCCGACGCTCTCCAGACGCTCCGCCTTGTGGAGCACCTCCTCCTCCTGGCTCAGCAGGAAGGAGCTCATCTCCGTCAGGTAGGACGGGATGCTGGTACCGAGGATTCTCACCGCCAGAAGAGCAGCGTTGGTAGCGTTGTTGATGGCGACAGTGGCCACTGGGATCCCGCGAGGCATCTGGACAATCGAGTGTAGCGAGTCGACGCCGTCCAGCACGGAGCCCTTGACAGGGACGCCAATCACCGGCAGTGGCGTCATGGCAGCCACCATGCCTGGCAGGTGGGCAGCTCCGCCAGCGCCGGCGATGATCACCTTGACGCCTCTCTGGGAGGCCTCGACCGCGAATTTCGACATTCTGTGTGGGGTTCTGTGTGCGGAGACAATAGTCACCTCAAAGGGCACGTTGAACTGCTTGAGGATGTCGGCGCCCTTGGCCATCACCGGCAGGTCCGAGTCGGAGCCCATGATGATGGAGACGAGTGGTTGTGGCTTAGGCTCGTCAGAGAAGGATGGCGACCCGCCCATGATGTATTGGAGGCGTCTTTCGCTCTCCCCCATCGAGCTCGTCACAACGTTGATGTGGCCCATCTTTCTGGCAAACCGCGTGCTCTTGCCGTAGAGGTAGACGCTGGCTCCGGGCGTTTGCAGGGCCCGCTTGCAGGCGTCGAGCTCGCCGTTGGGCTCCTTGGTGCCCAGCACGTTGAGCATGATGGCGCTTGTAGAGGCAGTTGTAAGCGAGGTGAAGCCCTTGGGCATCGGCAGTCCACAAACAGCACGCACGTGAGCCTCAAACTGCGACGTCACACAGGCATCGATCGTGTAGTGGCCCGAGTTGTGTGGGCGTGGAGCAATCTCGTTGATGAGAAGCTCTCCGTCCGCGAGAAGGAACATCTCCACACCAAAGATGCCAGCTCCGGGGAAGCTCTTGACGGCGTTCTCAGCAAGGACCCGCGCCTTGTACTGGACAGAGTCGGCAACTCTTGCTGGGGCGTAGACGAGGTGACAGATGTTGTTCTCGTGAACGGTCTCCACTGTTGGGTACGAGTGCACCTCGCCATCAATCGACCGCACAACCATCACGGCGAGCTCCTTGGTGAAGGGGGCAAACTTCTCCGCGTAGAGCGGTCTGTCGCTAAGTACCTGGAGCGCCTCGTCAATCTCCTCAGCACTCTTGACCACAAAGTTGCCTCTGCCATCGTAGGCATTGGTTCTGGACTTGAGCACAAATGGGTACCCGTACTGTGCTCCAATTGAGGCGAGCGACCCAGCTGTGACATCTACACTCTCAGCCACCTTGAGTCCGTGCTTGATGAGGTGCAACTTCTGCAGGTACTTGTCCTGAATCAGTTTTATCGTCTCTGGTGTTGGGTAGCACTTAATACCGGTGGACCGCTCCACCTCGGCAATCGCATCGGCATCCACGTGCTCAATCTCCACTGTGAGAACATCGCACTTGGCCGCCAGCTCTGCAATCGCTTTGGCATCGCTGAAGGAGCCATCAACGTGCTCATCCAGAGCGTTGATCTGCTTGGCTGGCGAGTTAGGCGCATCCAGCACAATCGTCTTGATGTTGAGTCTGTGGGCAGCCTCCACGACCATCCGGCCGAGCTGGCCACCACCGAGAATACCGACAACCTTGGAGTCCATAGCGTGTGAGTTGATCGATGCTCACTCAGGTTATGTCATAATTAATCTGCTCCGAGTCAGGGCTGCACGGTGTCCGGGTGTATGCCGTCACTGCTTATCTAAGCGACCGCGCCAGTGCTTACGTACGCACACCCCGCAGCCCGATTCGGACATTCGTAAACACTAGACATCTACACTTCTACACTCACTCCACCACGATGGCTGAGGAGTATGAGGTGCTAGAACTCATTGGGAGGGGATCTTTTGGATGCGTTCGCAAGGTAAGACGCCGTGACGGCAAGCTCCTTGTGCGAAAGGAGATCCAGTACGGCCATATGAATCACAAGGAGCGGTCTCAGCTGGTTTCAGAGTTCCGTATCCTTTCAGAGCTGAACCACCCTAACATTGTTCAGTACGTTCAGCATGCACATATCCCGGAGAAGCACATGCTCTACCTCTACATGGAGTACTGCGATGGTGGTGACCTCTCTCACATTGTGAAGACTTACAGAGCCTCTAATGAGTACCTCCCAGAAGGCATCATTTGGAATATATTCACCCAGATCCTTATGGCATTATACCGGTGTCACTACGGAGTTAATTCACCAGTCATTAACAGCATCTATGAGGACCTAGAGCCTCCCTCTCACTCCGATACCGTGATTATCCACAGAGACATCAAACCAGATAATATCTTTTTGGCAAATGGCAACTTCAAACTCGGGGATTTTGGACTCGCTAAATCTTTGAGTACAGAAGCAGAATTTGCAATGACAGTTGTCGGAACGCCTTACTACATGTCGCCAGAGGTGCTTCTAGATAAGCCCTACTCCCCGCTCTGTGATATATGGTCATTGGGCTGTGTCATATATGAGCTTTGCTCATTGCACCCGCCGTTCCAGGCAAAGACACACCTCCAATTGCAACATCGGATCCAACAGGGGACGTACCCTGAAATCCCAGCACATTACTCAAAGGCTCTGCGCACCGTCATCAACAAGTGCATTCAGGTGAATCTCGATAGAAGGGCTTCCACGTTTGAGCTGTTGCAAGATATTCACTTCAAGATCCAGATGAAGGATCTCCAGCTGCGTAATTATGAGCGCAATCTGAAGAACTTTGAAAACGAACTTATGCTGAAAGAGAAGGAATTAACACAAGCTAGAAACTCGTTCAACGAGGAGATGTCCAACCAGCGGACACTGTTGGAGCAGGAGGTGGAAGACATTCGCATAAACTATCAAAATGAGTTCCAATATGTTGTGGAGAAGGAAGTCTCTAGACGACTCAAGTCTCCACGGCCTAGATCGGCCTACCCCTCTGACGTTTCTATGGCGACGATGTCCCCCATCAGACCGGAACTGACTCCAAGAAGACCGCTACAGCTAATCAATGACGAAGTCAGCAAGAAGTATACGAGGGCAACAAACGGGTATGCTATGCCGAATCGGCTGATTACCAAGAATGCCGACTTGTTTGAGAATGTGGAAGATACTCCCAGTCCCTTCTTACGAAGATTCAACAACGAGTGGGTATAACATGGTCCTTGACAAAAGGCGCCATGCTTGAAGATATGAATTAATGGTTGGGAGGTTTTGCAACGGAATCTAGGAATAGCAGCGCTCTTACACGTAGCATTGAATAAGATCACTACAGAATCTAGCATTATAAATTAGATGTATAAATCGTTAGTCGTTACCCAGCAACGGTACTCTTCTCATAGTAATATTAGTCGTTGCGGTTGTACTTTTTTCTATAGCAGTTCTAATCTCCGTCTCACATATTTTGAATCACATCCATCAGGTAGTTTAGCATGGCCTCTACCTGGTAATATGACACTTCAACGTATGGCCAATATCTCCCGTGAGCCTGGAAGTAGCGACAGCAGAGATCGATTTTCTCTTTCAAGACATCGTACTTGAAATTCTCCCTCAACTTCCTCATGATGTCTTCGTCAACGTCAAACTCGACAACCTTAGACCCCACCACAAACTGGCCCTCTTTGAGTTCCATCAGCTTTGTAAGAATAAGCGAAGATGCCAGGACAGTCAAAGACTGTGCCACAATCACTATCGTGAAAATCGGGTACTGTAGCCAGGCATCTGGGAAGTCCCCAGGCTCTGCTCTGGCACTCATTGTGCGCCCCGGTTCTGGTATAGCATCAGTCCACCACGAAGGATTCGCACGCATACCGGAGATCTCCGATGCTGGTGTAAAGTTGAGAGGACCAGCGACAACGTCTATAGTAGACGATGACTCAGCCACTCTTCCCAGGCCTAGTTCAACACACTCAACAACTTCGAGGCATGCCATGAAGGTGTTGATGTAGTGTGAGGCCTGTGACGAAGTGAACTCGGCACATCCCAATCTGACATCCTCAAGACGAGACTTGTAAAGAGAGTTCAGCATATCATCGGGGTTTCTGTTGGCTGAAGTTTCGTGAGGCCTGATGAAGAGGATTCCGGAGCACTGTGTAGCGTTGGCGATGAGTCTCCCCACTCCCAGCATGCACAGGGCAAAGAGACGCGATATGTTGATGATGGCAGTCTTTCTCTTGATGTGGGACACCTGGTAAAGCCCAGGCTTGATGAGGCCTTCGAGTCTCGTCATCTTGGCGTTGAATGCCGCCACGGTGTCAGGATTCAGCAAACCCTCGTTCACTGTATCCATCAATTCCTCCACACATCTCGTCCCGGCGATAATGGCATCCGAGTCGGATAAAGCCGGCTTTGGCCCGGCGATTTCACGCTCGAGCTCCGGATACCGCCGGTACCGAACCCGGGAAATTGCCCCGGGGCCCCCTTCGAAAAGGCCGAGGTTTATATTGTAGTCGCCATCGGCCTGAGGCAAGTGCAAATCCCGGGGGAAGTGCAAGAGCTTCTGGCTGATGGGGTGGTAAGGAATGCCTCTGTTGAGTCTCAGGAACACGTTGAGCTTCCACGACCCCCATATGGTACGCAGCATATCCTCGTGTCTGACAGCCTGTCTCTTGGTTGCGAGATTGGCGAACTCTGCCCAGTCTGGAATTTGTTGAGACTCAATCAGGTGCCCCACTTTCATAACGGAGAAAGTTCTCTCCGATCCTTCAATAGAAGGCTGGACGTAGCCACCAGGTCCCAAAGCACCCATTAACAGGACGAGTGCCTGCAATGCCACCTCGGAATCCATAAAATCCCAATACTTCTCAGCCAGGAAATACCAGTGCTGCGGGTCTCTCAGGTTTGGGCTCTTGAGGTCGCGCGATGGCAGGAACCGGCACGAGCTCGAGAACATGGCATGGAGAAGAGAGGCATCCTGTCTCACCTGGAACTGGTAGATCAGTCTCTGCTTTGGAGGCAGGAAAGGTCTCGAAGGGTGGATGTACCGGTAGTAGAGATCAATCAACGCGCATGTCGTATGCCAGTCGGGTAAATCAAACGCCTCGAGCTCTGCGTCGGGGATCCGAATGTGGTATGCCGGCGCTAGCTTCGGCAATTGCATTACAGATCCCGGAATGCCGGGACCCGCGATGCCGGGCTCTATCCGCGGCCTCTTTTGCCGCGGTTGGCTCTCGCCAAATGGCGCAAACGCCGGAGGCGGCGCACCCACATAGGGCGCGAAAGGCTGTGGCGCAGGGGCAAAGTGTGGCTGTGCATGTGGCTGGTGAGGCGGTGGAAGTGAAAGAGGAGCCTGGACACTTGGAGGGTCCATTGGCGGTGGGTGGACCCTCTCCTGGTGGGAGGCCAATGGCACTGGAGCCCGTGGATGGCGCTGGACGTGTGGTGGTGGCGGGGGCATTGATAGAGACCCCAGACTCGAGTTTGGTGAAGTCTCTTGCTGGAGCTTAACCTCTTCTGTGAAGTCCTTCTTGCGTCTTCCACCACGTTGGCTCTTGACAAAGACACACTCTATGTTGAGGAGCTTGCAATTGGAACACTGCTGGCGCTTAACGCTTGGTTTGTCGTCCTTCTCGTCACTGACAGCATCACTGCTGAGGATCTCGCCATCGCACTTGACCTTCTTCTCCCTACAAGCCAGGCAGGCGTGCCTTGCCACTGGTCTCTTGTACTGGTTCGGAGGAGCCGACATCAGGGGGTGTTGACAGATCGAGGTGGCGAGTTAACCAGCGAGGTGATGGAGTTGAATGTGGAGATAGTGCTGGAGGGTGGGTCAGAGTGGTGGGTGTCCTTGGACAATGATTGGACTTGCTGGGAAGTGGAGGGAAGCGTCACGGCCGCCGGCTGGGGATGGACACTATATATGCGATGAGTTGGGAAAGCCGGGGACTGAAAATAGACCGAGCGGGTAGTTGACAGCGCCTAAATTATTATTTAATTGCCTTAGCGGGCTTCGCCGCGGCACGCAAACGAATATGCCATTTCCGTCAGGTCGATTGGAGCCAGTGTCAGATGTAGCCAGGGCCATTGACGTATCGTGAGTCACACACAGATCGCCGTACAGCACGGGCAGCTGGCTCATAATTTACGCGAGGGGCTGCTTGTTCAAATGCCTCGGCGATCCGTGTTTCGAAACTGGGGACTCACGCTGCAATTTTGTAAGCCAAGATCTCAACCACCAACGACGGTGACCTCTCGGCGTTTGGCCCAATATTTGGGCACCCTCAGTGTGTCACCCTAGCCGCTGTAGTTATAGCTGAGGCCACAGAATAGCCAAGGAACGGCCACAGAACGACCCCAATTCCCAATTGATCAGGCCAAGGCGTCACCGCAGCATCCTGTATCCCGATACTCTGCTGATAAAGACTGCATGTGACATCGGGCCAGAGGGACCCCCAGCGTGGCTCTGGCGGGCTAACGGTGCCCTTGCCTAGGGCTTAGCGCCGGGTAACTCCGCGCGAGGGTATAAATTTTCAGCAAGCGCCACTTTGTCCTCTCTTCTCCCTAGCGGCCAGGGGATCAGCATCATATGAAATAAAACTCACAACGTACATGGCTCTTGCCTTTTACCAGAGCCATCCGGGTGCTGTCTTCGCTAATGGTTGTCTCTTTACTTTTTGGAACCTTCTCGTGATGTAACCATCACTTAGATGATGTCAACGAGGCCGTTGGCGTTGTGTAAGAAATGGCAAACACTCAGCCCAGAGCTTATCGAATGTAGCACAGACCCAGCCTCTAGGCTTATTTAGTTGTCCAAGCACACTAAAACGCCATTGTACTGCCCTCTTGGCTCTTGGCCGTGCTACCACAGCAACTCCCGGAACGCAACGCCATGTCCTGGCAAGAGACTCCGTCTACTATACCGTACTTCTCCACCACGATCTAACCGCCAGAGGCGTACTGCATTAAGTGGTGGCATAGATTTCCCCATGTAGTGGTCCAGCCCCTTAACGCGTTTTTGGCTGGACGCGTCCATTTTTTTCCCGCCGAAATCGATCCACACTCCTTCCCAAACCTCCACACTCGCTATCTACCTGGTCTACGCTACCGCTAGACGATACTGCTATATCAGGTACGAGCAAGAGCCAGGCCTTGGATCTTGCTAGAGGTTAAGTGAAATCCGTCACGGCATCGGGCCCAGCACACTGCCAAAACAAAACAACAAAATCAAAACAAACCACAACACTCTTAAAATCGCCCCAAAAATCGCCAAATCTTCAAACTAAAGCATCATGGATACTTGGATCCCCACCAAGACCCTCCAACCAGAGGTACCGGCCACCATCACCGCCATAACAACAGCCGCCGTGTCGCTTGCACCTGCCCTCACTTTGCAGAGACGCGACGATTCCTCCTCGAGTCACTCCACCAGACACACCACCAGACACACTTCACGGTGCACGGATGCGCAGCGATGCCAAACGGGCCAGGACAACAACTCGCTGACGATTGCACTGGCAGTGACGATCCCGTGTGTGGTGTTTTTGTCCATCATTGGCTTCTTCATGTACAGATCGTACCGTAAGGGTAAGGCAGAGGCCAAGGATGACAACGATCCTGACTTTTACGGCGAAACGACGATTCTCCCTGACTACCCAGAGAGACACCACCCGGACGACAACTCTCTCTATTCCTCGGGCCAGAACCCATTTGCCTCGGAAAATATGAGATACCCATCCGCGGCACTCTCCGCTCACAGAAATGCCTCTAGAGGCACATTCCACGCCGATCCGTACTACGAGTCCTTCACCCTGCCAAACCACCATGCCATGGACAAGCGTTCTCTTGATGATTTGGCCAAGAACATGGGATCAGAGTACCAGGCCTACCAGATCAGTTCCAGACCTAGCAGCGTTCCCTCGCGTGCGCAGAGCCCATACCGGTCTGCCAACTCATCCAACGTCAATGTCGATCGCATGCGCAACCTTACTGAGACGTCCAACTCGTATGAGGACTCCTATAGTGAGACAAAACTCAAGTACGACGTTTTCCAGGACGACGCGTCGTTTGACGATGGCGAGGAGCGGTTGAACACAAACCTTGCACACGCTGTGGACTACCAAGACAGACGTGTTTCTCCAAAGAAGGAGGCTCCAATTACTCGTGCCGACCCCGTTGAAACCGCTGACAACGTGAATGAAGCGGATGATGAGGACGACGAGGACATCAAGCGTATGAAGAGCGTATACCGCGTGTACTTTGACCGTGAGAACTCCGTAAAGCGCCCTGGCAACGTCGTACAGGATGAGGCACCTCCTTTGCCTGATGTTGAGATTCCGCTCGAACAACCAGAGTCTGTGGAGGAGCCATTTGACGAACCAGTGCACGAGCCTGTGGAAAGACCTGTGGAAAGATATATGAACGAGCCTGTGGAAGAGCCTGTGGAAGAGCATGTGGAGCAACCTCTAGAGACAGTGGAAGAGCCAGCCGGTGGTTCCCTTGCTGTGCCAAAGCACAGAGTCGTATCCTCGGTATACTCCACGGTGCCTTTGCAGTTTGACCAGTACCAACAGCAGCCTCGTCAGCCCCGTCAACAGTATCAGCCACAGCACCAGCAACAGCAGCACTATCAGCCACACTACCAACCCCCACCACAGCAGCAGTACCAACCACAGTACCAGCAATACCCGCCACAGCAGCCACAATACCAGCCTCAGTATCAGCATCAGCCACCACAGCCTTTGCCACGGCTTCAAACGGTTCCTAGACCGGGCAAGATTGAGTACGACGGAGTCGTCACCAACACCGACTACGCACCAACCAAGTCGCTCACTGCTGGCACACGTCCTGACATGTCAGTACGGCCTTTCAACCCGCTACACAACTCTGATCAGCTCTTTTCACCAACTTCGCCACAGTTTGAGCAGTTTGATCCTTCCCCTCATCACCTCCGAGACTCTGTGGTGATGACGGACCCTGTGGGCATTGGCAAGCCCAAGATCTACCGTCCAGCCGGCGCCTTTTCGCAAATGAACAGTCCGAATGGGTCCCGTGCCGGCAGTCTGACATCGCAGAGCTTCACACCAAGAGAGGAGGAGCTGCTGCCCAAGAACGGCTCCAAAGCTGACCTTAGACAGCACTTGGGGTCTTCTGACAACTACCATTTTGCATAGGTTAACATAGGCATATTCTAGAACGCTACTGTATCTGATTCAAATTCCCATTATCGTTACATTTTTCAAGCAAAGGAGAAGTCGTCCACCTGGTTTCTGTACTTGAGCAGGTTGCGTTTGATCTTGCTTGTATCGACCCATGTGAGGTAGTCCTCCATGTTTCTCGTCACGAGATATGCCGGGTCTGTCACCACGTTAGGCCCAACCCTCACCTGGCCCTGCTCTACGAACGTCACTGCATCCTTGAGGTTCTCAGCCATCCTCAGACGGCACATCACCACTGCGATTCTGCGACGGCAAAGAGCACTTACTGTGACTTTGTTTTCGAGGTCTGAGATCTTGGACTTTGTGGCAAGAATGCCCATAGAGTATAGCTTCTCCAGTAGCAGCTGCTCGTGCTTGATCCTTACCGGGTCCCCAGGGGGCAATAGCGATAGCTTGTGAGCGAGCTTACGGATGTCACCGCAGATGCGGTTGTACTTGTGGTAATCCTCCCGCTTCTGGATATGGTAAGTGCGCATGACCTCTGCATCGCGATGGCCATTGTCCTGCTTCCAATCAAGGAAGTCCACCTTCTTGAGCAGCTTCTGCTCGTGATGTTTGAGTTTTCTCACCATGATGGATAGTCTATAGCTTTGGGATGGCCTTGTGAAAAAAGCATCGGTCGGGGCACCTGCGCGAGAGCGCGAGTTCCGGGGCATCGCGCACCTATCGGGACTTCCGGGAAAGGTCGAAAAATCAAGCTAAACTCAACAGCCCGAACCCACCAGCTACCAGCTTGAAGTCCAGCCATGTACAGAAGGCTTTTCTCCACGTCTGTGAGCCGGCTCTCCAACATCGGCCAGACGCCCATCATGGTGCCACAGGAGGTGACGATTGCCCTGTCGCCTATGGCCTCGCCCATCATGAAGCGTAAGGGAAGAGTGCAATTAACGCTATCGCAACTCGCCAAAATCGAGGGTCCAAAGGGTTCATTGGAGCTGGAGATGCCTGACTTCCTCCAGCTGACACAGTCGGAGGGTAAGCTCACAGTGAGCGTGCCAAATCCTGAGCAGAAACAGCAAAGAGCTCTGTGGGGCACGATGAGATCCCTCATCAACAACCACGTTGTCGGTGTGACGGACGGCCACCTTGCCATCCTGAGACTGGTGGGTACCGGTTACAGAGCTCATGTGGAGGAGCGTGAGGGGAAGCAGTTCTGTGCCTTGAAAGTGGGTGCCTCGATCCAGCAGGGCCTCTTTGTGCCTGAGCATTTGACGGTGACGTCGCCCTCTCCAACTAGAATCATCATCGAGGGCATTGACAAGCAGCAGGTTAAGCTGTTTGCAGCGAGACTGCGTGAGTTCAGACCACCAGAGCCTTATAAGGGTAAGGGTATCTATGTGGATGACGAGACGATTTCGCTCAAGGCCAAGAAGATCAAGTGACGTGTATATATGATGCAGAGTGTGAGTGTAGTTAGTGGATTGAGGCTCGTTACGGGCTTCTACAGTCCAGTTATAATTGGCAGATCTAAGCCATACTAGCCCGTTTTCCTATTTGGTGTTGACCTTGAGGAGGTCGCGCAAAAGTTTGTGAAAAATCACAACCACACCATCAACCAAGATGAACAGCCTGGGTCTCCGCACGCTACGGGCGTTCCCGCGGTTTGTCCGTACTGGAGCCTCGTTGACTGCACCTTCCACAGTGCAGTCCAAGATCGTGGCACAGGCTCCAAACCACAGCCCGGAGAAGGCGGTCCTGAGAAGAAGACTCCCCAGCAGAAGCGGAGTGGTGGCCATCAAGAGAGGCATGGGCCCTTGGTTTGACGAGGAAACAGGAAACACCTTCCCTGTGACGATTCTGGAATTGAACCAGGTGGAAGTTACACATGTCAAGACGACAGAGAAGGAGGGCTACAACGCAGTGCAGGTTGGGTACGGGTCCAAGAACCCACACAAGGAGACCAGACAGATGCTGGGCCACTACGAGAGGGCACAGGTGAATCCCAAGATACGGCTTGCGGAGTTCATGGTGAAGCCAGAAGGAATCCTGCCTGTGGGCACCTTGCTGAATGCTGACTTCTTCAAGCCAGGACAGTACGTTGACATCAAGGGGGTCTCCAAGGGTAAGGGCTTTGCCGGTGTGATGAAGCGGTACGGAATGAAGGGTCAAAAGGCCTCGCACGGTGCATCTCTGTCCCACAGATCGGGAGGTTCCTATGGTGCCAACACATCGCCAGGTCGTGTTCTCCCCGGGAAGCACATGCCTGGTCGTATGGGTGGTATCAACTCCACCAAGCAGAACTCGCTGGTGGTGAGTGTGGAGAAGATTGATGAGTACAGAGGCTTTGTGCTGGTGAAGGGCCACGTGCCAGGGCCGACAAATGCCTTTGTCAAGGTGTCTGACGCCATCAAGATGTAAATAGATATCGGCTATACATGGTGTGCCATAGAGAAGAATGTAGCCACTAGGCTTGAAGTTCTAATTGGTGCCAGAAGAGCTACACGGCCCAGCCTACGCAATTTAACCTGTACATCTCTTGAGGATAACTTGCCCGATTATATAGCTTTGTGTCTGCGTTACACAGATTAGTCATCCTCGAGCTCCGATGGCTTCAGCAGGCCACCCACCTTGGATGCTGCCTCTCTCGCCAGTTTCTGCTTCTCAAGCAACTCGCTCTCACGGTCCTCAGCAAAGAGGTAGTCAGTTGGGTCACCACCGTACTGCTTGATCTGCACAAGGAAGTCACGCAGTGTGGCCTTGAAGCGCACAGGCTCTCTGTGCTGTGTGATGAGAGCCTTGATGAAGTTCTCAACCTGGTCCTGCTGCAGATGTGGGAAGGCATTGATCAGCATGTTGGCAAGGTACTCTCTCAGGAACACATTGTTGGCAGTGCCCTGTGGAGCCTGACCCTCTGCGTAGAGAGGCTCCGTGATGAAGCCGCTCTCCACGAGATCAATCATCTTGGCCAGCAGTGTAGCCTGTGCCTTGAATCCAGCCTTGTGATCCGAGTCCGTAATCACGTAGAAAGTGTCCGAGAGAATCGGGAAGAAGAAGTTCTGGTAGAAGGCTGTGGTAAATGGCGTGGTTCCGAGCTTCTCCACATTCTTGAGAAGCTCGTTAGCCAACGACAAACCTGTGTTCTCAACCTCACGGTTGTTGTGCTTGAAGGCCCACAGAATGGCATTCACAAGTAATTGGAAGGCCTCGCCGGATAACTGTAACAGGGCATTGAACGCCTTGAGGTCAATCTCACGCAAAAGCTTGTAGAACTCCACTCTGTGCTCTGGGTACTCTGTAAAGTCCTTGTTGATCATATCGAGTGTCGGCTCAAACACATTCTGCAAAACCAGAACCACTCCTTCAGGAATCATATGACCAACCTTGGCCACCACTGTGGTGAGACAGTTGAGCACTTCTGCGTCACGTGCGTCTGGAACGTTGGTTTTGTAATCATCAAGAATATTCACAAAGAGTGGCTCCACCAAAGTGCTGACAACCTGTTCCAAGTTTTCAGCCTTCGACACGTACGCCTCCACGAGATGCAAAATCTCCTTCTTAATAGTACGGAGGCCTCTAACCTTTGGCGTCTTGGTAGCAATGAGTCCCTCGGCAGCCACAGCCTCAGAGATCATGGACGAAACGGCCTTGTACAGAGACAGCATGTCCACGTAGATCTTGCCCAGCTGTGTGTAAAATCCAGAGCCCAATGAGGAGCACACAGCTACATTCGTCTTGATGATGTTGGCAATGATCCTCACAGTTTCCGAGTTCGTCAGCAGTGTAGGGTCCTCGCCAGCCTTGGTGACAATAGCAGTCCATGCGGTGTTAGGCAGGTACATCAGATCGGAAAGCAAGCGCTCCTTGGTCTGTGCGTTGGTCTGAGCCCCCACGATGTATCCACAAGCCTCGTAGAAAGTGTGCACCTGTTGTGGCTGTAAATCCTCTGTGATGTTCTGGATGTTGCGGATGATCTCATCGATGAATGGCTCGGACTCATTCTGCTGCTGTACAACAAAGTGACGGCGGCACTTGAGCGTAATCTTCATGAAAGTGTCACAAGCCATGTCCTGGACACCCTCGTGGGTCTCATGCATGAACTCAAACAGCTTGTTGATGACAGTCTTTAGGAACTTCCAGTGAGCTTTGAGGAATCTTGGGTACTGGCCCACAACGTACATGATGTTGGAAGCCACCACTGCCTTGTTATCCTTGCCGCGCTTCATTTCCGTAAGGGCCAAGAGGTCCTTAATCACAGCCACGAGGAACCGCTTCTCCATCTCTTCATTCATCGTACCAGAGATGGAGCCGATGGCCCAACACAAAGTGTTGATGTTGTGCCACGACCACTCGGAGCCGTCAATCTGCTTCGACAGCTTCTCGCTCATAATCTGCTCAGTGTCAACGACATCAAGATGCGTCAGGTACACGAGCACCTCTCTCATCGACTTGTAGAGTGTGATTGTGTCCGACTCTTTAACAAACTCACGCACAATCTCTCCCTCGTCATTCTGCACAACCAAAACCTCCTCTGGCTTAGCCATTGACTCAATAACAACAAGTCTCAGTTGTGAAAGCACCTCCTTGTACATGTGTTTTCTAAGTGGGAAACGGTCCAACAGCTCTGGGTTAGGTGCTCCACCAGCAGAAGTGCTAGACAGAGCATTGCCAAAGCCCAGCTGCATCACTGGAGAAAGCTCAGCTGCCGGCAATTGCTGCACTTCCTGGAAAAGCCCACTCACGAGCTTTCCCCAGTAGTCAAGACAAGTCTTGAAAAGTTCTCTCTCCTCGATACGAGACAGCTGGATCAGATACTCGTGTGCAGTGAGCAAGAGCGGTCTAAACTGTTCACTTTCGAGGGCCAGCACATGACTGCCCAAAAAGGTGCAGATGAACATTGCAAGGTCCTGGAGGAATGCCTGGTCGTTGGAGTTAGCCACAGCATAGGACTTTCTTAGCTCCACATTCACAGGGATCACGTTTGCAATTTGTGTCATAGCGCTCTCAAACATCTGGACGAATTTCTCATCGTACTCTGGTGCCACAAGCGATGCAGCCTCTGTAAGGCACTTGATGGTGATGGCTCTCGTGTCCTGTGGGGTGATGAATTTTGTCGTTAAAAGCCCCAAAAGGTTGGTTTCAAAGATGTATCCAAAGGGAATCCATTGCATGTACTTGAGCACCGTGTTGAGGGTCGCCACAATGAGCGAGGGCTTGGATGCCTTATCGAGTACCTCGTAGCACAGCTTGAAAATCTCCGAAAACTCCTGGCCCATACGTGTCTTGAGATTCTTGGCCTTGGCCTGAGTCATTTGCTCCGACGAGTAGTCAAACACCTCCTCAGAGAGAAGTTTCAGGATGATCATATTGTTCTCGCAAACGTTGAAGCCGGCTCGAGAAGACTGCACGAGTTCTGGAATGAAGTTGGGCCAGTTGTCTGGCCACTCCTGCTTGGCAATCTGCACCAACGTGAGGTCGCACTTGTTGATGAGCGACCTCTGGCTGCTGAAAGTGGAGTCGTCATCATCACACATTGCAATAATCATATTCACAATGAAATTGCGGATACCCTGTCTCTGCTCATCGGGCAAGAGTTTCCACTTGGTCTGGATCAGCTTGTCCAGGATCGACAGCCCAATGTACTTGGCTTGTGGGTTCTGCGACGCCTGCAGAATCTGGTCAGCACGCTGCCAGGCATCTGGATGCTCCTGGAACTTGGTGACGGCATCCTGTGCCTCCTTGCGCTGTGGTCCGGAGCCCGTGTAGAAGGTCTCCACAACCTTGTCAAACAGCGCAATGTCTAGTGGCTTGGAGAAGTCGAGAATTGCCTCCATCGCAGCGGGTAGCTATTG
Source organism: Petasospora adriatica (assembly GCA_030558135.1). NCBI lineage: Eukaryota > Fungi > Ascomycota > Saccharomycetes > Phaffomycetales > Wickerhamomycetaceae > Petasospora > Petasospora adriatica. The sequence continues at coordinate 54,196 of JAJMRX010000014.1, read as the reverse complement.
TGGCAAAAGCAAGGCGCAAACGAGCAAATGGGTCAATGATGTGGAATACGCCTGGCGCTTCGTGAAGAGTATCTCAGGTTAACACAACCAAGTTTATTTACAAGCGTGTGTGTAATGACAAGTTGCGTTGTAGTGTCAAGAGGCGTAAACAGTGTTTTTAAAAAGAAAAACGGTATATGGCCGCGAATCGTTTTGCGCGAGCTCTCATAGGGGTTCAACATCTAACTCTACACACCAGAGCTTGTGACGAAATGGTTTTGTAATCGTGGCCCAATGTGTCATCTAGAGCATCAGCAAGGTCTGGGATTCTCGGGTGGGGCTCAATGACTCCATTCGATAGGCTCGCTGTCGAGGAGCTCACTGTTCGTTGGCTAACAGTCCAGGCACTCATCGTTCAGGGTTCACCTGCCATGTCTAGCCTATCAGTCAAGAGCAATTTCCGAGACCTTGATATGTACTCTATGAGCATTCGGCGGTATACTGGAGATACTCCCTCGAGGCCTCGTATGTGTGGCATATTCAGGGGGCCGTAATAGTAAAGCACGGCTGATTGTTTACCCCAATTGCACCTCATTCATTGGATCTCATTGAGACACTTGAGTCATACCCAGTACTACATGGCACTCTTTAATGCCTTGTACGTCCATTGTGTCTCGCCATCTCATCTAGACCCTAGTGACTATTGTTACGCACACCGTGCCCACTAGCGTAACTCTCAGCACTAACATCCGCCGCCCCGCCATACCGGAAAAATGCCGCTTATCTACAGTGTACGCGCCGCGAATGGCACGTGTATGTGGATTTCATACATGGGGGACTAGGGTAAATCATCGGTCATTGACGCCAGACATCACACTCGATCCAAATCTCTCCCCGAGAAGTTATCGTACGACATTGTCAACCCACACGAGCTCACTAGCCTTGTTTTAGCATGTATGTGCACCCCCAGCGGAAGCTAACTCCAGGAAATTTGGCAAGTACCTCGAGTCGAGGCAGCTGGAGCTGCCCGAGTACGTTGGTCACTTTATCAATTACAAGGCTTTGAAGAAGGTATGTGAATGCGAGGCTAGCCTAGCTCAGAGAGGTGTCTGTTATTGGCTTCTCCACGAGCTCGGCTCGTTATTCTGTTTCAAGGTTGGACTAACAACAGCTCATCAAGTCTCTTGCGGTTCCCCGTAATGGTACAGCAGACGTTGAACGTCTGTTGCAGGAGAACAAAACGGCCTTCTTTTTCAGGCTAGAGAGAGAGCTTGAGAAGGTGAATGCATTTTATCTCGAGAAGGAGTCCGACTTGAAGATTCGGCTCGATATTCTCGTCAAGAAGAAGACTGACGCCATTGCCAAAAACCGTTTTGGGTCGAAACGTTCAATTGCCTACATCACACTCTACGATGGCTTCAAACGCTTTGCGCGGGACCTCGACCGTCTCGAGCAGTTTGTGGAGCTGAACCAAACGGGCTTCTCCAAGGTGCTCAAGAAGTGGGACAAGCGGTCCAAATCGCATACCAAGGAGCTCTACCTCTCCAAGGCTGTGTCTGTGCAACCTGTCTTCAATCGTTCAGAGATCTCTGGTATGAGTGACATTTGCGCCAATTCGCTGGTGGAGTTGGATGCCAAGGCTGAGGGCGAACACGTTGTGAGGTTTGAAGGCGATCGGCACAACTCCATCACGTACTCTGAGATGTCCCAGTTACAACTGACGGGCCAGCCCGAGAACGATGATGGCATCGATGAGGTGTATTCGGAGTTTTTGAACACAGCACTCTCCTCTACAGTCAATGAGCAGCTCATTCCATTTGTGGATCGTGTCAAGAAGGCTCCCAACTCCGGTTTCAAGCTCACGAGGATCTTCTTCCTTGCTATCTCGACCAAGATACCCGACAACATTCTCACAGACTTTTACAAGGCCTGTGCCGACCTTATCGTGTTGAAGACAACTGACGACTTGTCTCAGAGAACGGTGGTGCACGAGGCCTGTTGCAACACAAGTGAGACCCGCCTCTTCATGGTGGAGCTCGCCATTGCCAATGGGCTCAACCTCACATCCCGGGACATTGCTGGGAGAACTCCACTGCATTACGCTGCTGAGCTGGGCAGAACAGACCTCATAAGGCTGCTGTGTACGTCGGACGATGTGCTGAGCCATATTAATGAGCTGGATTACGACTCGATGTCTCCACTGCTCCTCGCCATCCATGGAAACCACCTTGAAAGTGTGAGGGCACTGCTGGAGCTTGGCTCTGACCCTGCGCCGCTTAACTCCGAATCACATCCGCAGTACTTGCCACTCAATGCTGCCTGTAAGTGTGGAAACTATGCCGCTGCTGAGCTGCTTCTCCAGCAACCAAATGTCAAGAACTTCCAGCGAGATGCTGAGGGGTTGTTGCCATTGCACGTTGTTGCCAAAACCGGTAACTTTGAGCTTGTTCCTCTGCTTGTGGCTAATGGTGCTGATCCTAACGCTGTGGATGGCTTCAACAAGTGGCCACCCATCTTCTACTCTGCTAGCGAGGGCCATCCAAGAACAACCGATGCTCTGATCAAGGCTGGAGCCCGTGTTGATGTTCTGGATGATGAGGGGAAGACACCGCTATTCCACGCCTCCTGGGAAGGTCACGTTGCCGTTCTGAACGTTCTCGTTGATGCCAAGGCTACTGGAGGCTCGCACTCGCCTATCAAGATGCGCAGCTTATCGCCAGCACAGCCCAATTTGGCAGCAGAGAACTACATCGATGCGATTCCAGACTTGTCTCTGCCACCGCCAATTATCCCACTGAGAAGATATGGCCACAACTTCTTGGAGAAGAAGATCTTCTTGCAGCTCAATTTTGCTTCAGGAAAGGACTCCATTGTGCTGAACCAGGATGAGATCACAACGTCGCTTCCTGGAAGAATCGTAATCAGCTCCCGTGATGTTGTTCCGCGCAACGTTCTGCTGCCAGTGACAGATGGTGAGAACATTGTTGCCTTCCAGATTGACTCGCTGGACTCCTTCATGGTGGACTTTGAGATCTTCCCGTCCTTTGGCACAAAGCTTATAGCCAAGACATCTGCCCTTTCACATGTCTTCACCAATGCCAGTGACGGACTAAGCAACACGGCAGTGCTCCCACTCTTTGATGGGAGACTGAAAAATGTTGGTGAACTGCGTGTGAGCTTCCAGGTGATTCAGCCATACTCGGGCACTCCACTGGAGATATCAAAGTACGACACTTACTGGAAATCGACAAGTGGCAACAACTCTGTGCAGACGTTGAGCTTTGTCACGGCCTCGTCACTCTCGGGTGACCACTTGAAGATCAACGTGTCGCTGCTAGCGGACGGTACTCCCGTGGTATGTCCTTCGTGGGATCTTGGCATCATGGGTACTCAGATCCCACTGTTCCAGCTCTCTGTGGAGCAGCTCAAGAAACTCACCTCGTACGATATCTCCAACTTCTCGGAGAAGCCCGAGGATGTCAGAAACAGCTACATACTGCTTGAAGACTGTCTGAGGCTTCTGCCTGAGCACGTAAACCTCGATCTGGAGGTTCTTTACCCTACCGAGGCTGAGGTACGTGATGTCCCAATGACACTTCCACACACAACAGACCTCGACAAGTTTGTGGATAAGATACTCACCACCGTATTTGACCACGTGCGGGAACTCAGATCGCAAAATGTCAAGACACGCTCGCTGGTGTTTTCCTCCACTAACCAGAGCGTGTGCTCCATCATGAACTGGAAGCAGCCAAACTACCCAGTCTTTTTCAATGTTAGCGGGATCCACTACGACAGCGAGTTTGCGCTGAGCTCAGCAAACGGCTTCTCAGTGAATTCTGAGGACCCAACAACGCACTCGTTGAAGGAGGCTACGAGATTTGCCACACTCAACAACCTCTTGGGTATCATGGTACCTTCGGAGCTCTTGGCACTGGTGCCTGATCTTGTGGAAAGCATCCGTTCACGCGGACTTGTACTTGTCGCCTCCAAAACTGGCAGCAAGGGCAACGAGGACATTGGGGGGAAAGGCGACATCAATGGTGCTCGCTGGGACGACATTCTCACTTTCAAGGGTGACATCGACATGTAATGACCAAAAATACGCTTCGAAATGTAATTTATGTATTTACAACTTCACCGACTCTTAGCCTGCTCCTCCTTTTCTTTGAGCTCTCTTTGCCGTATACGCTCTCGCCACAGCTCAAACCGTACAATACGGGACAGCATGATAACTTCTCGTATTTGGGATGGACTCCACCTTGAATCTCTTCCCTGACGTCTCTCATTTCCTCTCATGAAGAGTGCAAGTACCCCCAGCGAGATACAAGCGGTACTCAAAAGCGTAGTGTGGCTGAATGAGGGCCATAGATTATTGAATAAGTTCACATTCAAGACTCTGGATAGCATTTTCCCTTGAAAGAGAAGAATGGCATTCTTGCTTGGTTTTGATGTATTTTTGTGTCACCACCGCAATCATCAGCCCCACCTACAACACCTGACCTGATACATTGCGGCCATCTACATCAATTCACTCGCTGATACTTTGCGGAATTCATTTTTTATTATGCCAAGTCGTTGTTGTACATGCATTTTGCCACCCCTCGTGATGTTCTGAGCATCAAATCACTCTCGCTCATTTGAAACGAGCCAGTGCTGGTCCTAGCACCTCCTTCTCGTCTGGTTCACCTCTCATTCTTCTAACCTTGCCAGCCCTCATCTCCTTCTCCTTCTTCAGATTGGACTCGAGTCTCATTCTTCTCTCATCAATGACATTCTGCTGTTTCTTTCTCAGATGTCTCCGGAGCGCAGAGTTCTTGCCCTTCACCTCTGGTCTTGGTGCGAGCTTTCTATCCTCTTCCTCGGTCTTTGCCTTCTCCAATGCCGCAAGTTCAGACGGCTTGAGTCTGTGTTGGTGTCTCTTGTCCACCGTTCCAATGTAGTTTGGATCCAGCGAAATGGAGTCTGCAGGAAGCTTGTTGAGCAAGGATCTGACTTCGGACTCCTGTCTTTGCTTTGCTGTCTCGTAAGGGTTGATTTCAAATGCATCGTAGTTGGCCTCACCGGATCCTGGGATGATGAGAGACGACACGCCCTTATTGTGACCGACTCCTAACAAATCCTCAAATGGAACATGCCTTATAGTTCTTAGCCGTGATCCCGGGATTGAATGGCTCATGTATGGTGAGTTTTGCTTGCTTTTATGTGCATCCTTCCACACAGTGACATGTGGCCCCCAAGCCACAGAAAGTAGCCCAGTATCTGAGAACACAACGACTGAAGCTGGAGTGGGTGTGAAGTAAGAGTAGAGCTCCTTATATGTTCTGACATCCCAGATTTTCAGACTCTTGTCTGCACCTGCAACAGCCATATACTTACCGGATCTGTCAACCGCCAACCCTTTTACAGGCCCACGACAGGCCTGAATTTTAACTAGTGCCTCGTTTGCTGATGGAGACCACAGAGACACAACACCGTTGCCACTACCAATGTGCACAATGGCATTCCATGGGTTCTGAGTCATGGACTGGACTGGTCCCGTCTTTGTTCTGATCTCGTTTACGAGCTGGCCTGTGGAAGTGTCCTGGTACTTCAGGAAACCGCTGTTTCCACCCGTAGCTAAGAGGTAGTGGTATGGCAAGAACTCCATGTGCTTCACCTCGATATGCTGCTTCATTCTGTGTACTTCCACTCCCTCGTGGTTATAGATAAAGGTGTACTTCTTCTGGGCTACAGCGAAAAACTGATCGCTGTGTAAATACTTGACTGCGTTGACCGTTTCGCCCAAGTGGAGCTCTGATTTCAATTCGCCCTTTCTCCAGTCCATGGATGCGACATGGCCCTTCTCTCCCCCGATCAACAGATGTGTTCCGTTCCGTGAGTAGTCGAGAGTGTATGGCCCGAATTCGAGATCCAGGTTGAAGCCCTTGTTGGCAGTTGAGACGTCCACATGCTTCTTCAACTCATCCTGCTTGAACTTGTAGGTCTTCTCCATGCCCTCCGCCTCGAGATATCCCACATCTTCAGTCAGCAGAAGCTCTGTGGCAGCTGCTGAGCGAACAGCCTCCTTGTACTGCGAATCGCTCTTGCGCAATGAGTTCTTGAGCTTGCGGTCCCGCGAGTACTTGCTGCTTTTGCTGGAAGTACCACGCTCGAACTTGGACGTGTCCCTATCCACAGTGCCATTTTTGCCTGTGAGCTTGCCCATTCTGGAGTTTGGGGTTTTGATGTAGTTGTTGTAAGCGATGAGCTTTTTTTTCACACGGCGTAAATTGGGGCACGCCCTCTCTGCGAGGCGCGCGTACATCCTGTACTGCCACATAGATTTACACAAAGAGGATTCTCTATATTACATCAATTTAAATCTTTTAGCCCCTTCAGGCCTCTGCAAGGGCCAGAAGCACCACCTGTCCACCCACCATTAGTGCGAGGTCGATCTCGCCGTGCGCCTTGGCATCCACCAGAACCGCTGCCTGTAATGTAGGGAAGCCTCCCTTTGGCAGAGCAACGGCTCTCTTTGTCCAGCTTTTGGTTGGCTTGGAGTACTGAAGCACCTCGCACTCTGCGCCAATGGCAACACACACCTGGCCCGACTTGTCCAGCACAATCGTCTCGGGAGAGGACGCCAGCTCAACTTGCACGTTTGTGTCCTTTCTCAAGTCCCAAACAACGAGCTTGGCCTCCTCCAGCGCAAACAGCCAGTAGCCGTTGTTGCCAAACTTCACCTTGCTGACGGCCCCCGAGTCGTACTTGCCAGTGACGGTGCCCTGTGTAAGGTCTGCGATGTAGATCGACTCCCCGACAGCCACAGCCAGCAGAACACCATCCATGTGGAGATCGCACGACTTGATACCCGCGGGCAGCGAGAAGCTGGACACCACGGACTTGGTCTCCGTGCTGAACACCACCACTCTGCCATCCTCGCAGACTGCAATCACCAGTGGAAGCGACGGGTGCGCAAGCAGGGTCACCTCTTTCCCCAGCTTGAGATCCACCGTCTCGCCGTCAATTAGCACCGCCTCTGTGAGACTCGCCACGGTGTGGAGCGGTGTCTGTGCCAGGGCCGTGATCTCTTTGCTCTGAGCCAGTGCGGTCTTGTGGGCCTCGTCCCTAACGGCGTAGGTATCGCCCTTTGTGTCTGTGACTAGCAGCGTGTCCCCACCAGCGGCACACACCTTGTAGCTGCCTTTACGTCCCACGCTCTTAGCGACGTCGGCCTTAAGCGGAGCCTCCAGCGAGATCGTGGGCTTGTGCTTCTGGGACTTGTGGAGAGCCCTGAGCTCGTCGCTGGCACTGGCGAGCTGCGAGGCGTAGTCGGCAGGGACCATCGTGGCTTCAGAGGCGGCCTCTACAGCCATCGCGTCTGCCGAGCCGCCAATCGACATCGTCAGCTCCCGCAAGGCCCTTCTGGCCTCGTCCCGCTCCTTGGAGACTCTCGCCACGACCCTCACGGCGGCGTCGTGGTGGTAGAGTGCGGTGGAGAGCTCTGTTCTGGCATCCTCCAGCTGTTTTCTCAGGCTGAAGAGCTCGAGCGCCACCGCGTCCCACTCGCTTTGCAACGAGGAGAGCAGCGAGGGCACGGAGCTCAGCGTCGAGACCCGGGGCGGCTGGTACAGCGGCACCTTGATGGCGACCACCTCGCCGAGCTCGAGGGCCTCCTGGGTGATGGGGTCCCGGTGGTGCTGGTTGATGTACGCCTCCAGCAGCGTCCGCTCAAAGACGGCGCCGCTCTTGGGCGACACCACGGGCTCGCTGGGCGGCTCTCCGGAAACTGGCGTTAGTGGCTGGGTGGCGTGGGACTTACTGGCACACTGCATTGGAGTCGTGAGGGTTCCAGTCTGGAAGCTGAATTTTCGCGTGCTCGTAACCTTGCTAGCGACCAGCCATCACCATGAGCGAAGTAAGTCAGTGAGGAGGCCCACTAACGCCAGTTCAAGAGGCGGCGGCTCGATCCCGAGGCGGAGCCCGTGGAGATCAACGAGGCGTGGCTCAGGAGGCTGGCCCAGGAGATGGCCTTGACGGCTCAGAGGGGGACCCAGTTGCGATCCGATCCCGACCCGATGGCCTTTCTGGAAACCGACACCCGGCTCTTTGCCCAGGTCAAGGCCCTGGCGAGTGTCACGGAGGCTCCCGAGCTGTTCCAGAGCGGGCTCGTGGAGGAGGCGGTGAGCGAGGTTGCGGGCTACCCCAACGAGGACATCATCGAGCAACTCGCCACGACGCTCGCTGACTTTGTGGACCGGGCCTACGCCCAGTACCAGGACCGCTTTGTGCTGTGGCTGCTGGAGTCCCGGATCCTCAACAGCATGCTCAAGCGGGCTCTTGTGTGGAGAAAGGCGGTGGCGATGATGAGCGAGCTGTGCGAGTACTGCAACCCCCAGAAGTTTGTAGCGGAGGAGGTGCTGATGCTGATGTCGCGGGAGGAGGACCCCGAGCTGAGCGAGCTGGCATACAAGCTTGTGCAGCTTGACAAGGAGGCCTTCTGTAAGGAGTTTGGCTACGGCGTGGAGATTCTGCTGGTGTGCCTATCCAAGGCCAAGGACTCGGCCGACATTGTGGATGCCCTGGCACTGTGCCTCACCACGCCGGAGGGGTACGACCTCTTCCACAAGAACGAGGGCTTTGCGCTGCTGGTGATTGTGATGAGGAGCGACTTTGCGGCCTTCCTCAAGCTCTCGGCACTGGCTCTCGAGAATCTCAACAAGCGGTCCAACGTGGAGTTTGCACTCAGCATCGTAAGGTCCAACTTCTTCCTCAAGCACGTCTTCAAGCACATCAGGGACCGCAACGCCGTCGTGGTGCTTGTGGGGCTCATGGTGTTTTTGCCCTTTGGCTCGGACGAGAGACACAGAGTCATCAACAGGCTCATGGCCAAGGATGCCAAGGGGCTCAAGACCATCATGAGGCTGGCGGAGAAAATCGACAAGGACGTGTCGCCTCTCGGCTACTCGTTTGACGATAACTACGTGGAGAAGGTGGATGCGGGACTCGATACACTGCAGAGCATCATGCTGCTGCTTGCCTGGATGCTGATTGAGGATGACGATCTCAAGGCAGAGCTCACGGGCCATGGCGTCAACATTGAGAGCGTAAGGTCTGTGCTTGCGGGATACGAGGCGGAGCTCTCCTTCAACTACGACCACGGGGTCCAGGAGGCCTTTGACACGCTGGCGATGGTGCGGGAGGTCCTCGCCAACGTGGAGTAGCCCTACATCTTTAGCTGAGCATAGCCATTCTCTATGAATATATCACCACGCAATCCTGGCCAAAAACGACCCAGGGTAGCGTCTCACTGCAAACTTGCGGAGCTCGTCGTACACTAGCACCACTGCACCAAAGCCCAGCGCAATGAAGTAGTTGGCCACTGGTGGCTCCGCAAAGCCCAAGTTGTCCTGGAACCACGGCGTGTAGTTGAAGAGGATCGTCACACACACGGCAAAGAAAATCGCAGGGATCATGCGGTAGTTTTGTGTTCTCTTGTTGAGGATTGGTGGCTGCTGGAACACCGAAGCATACCGAGTTCTTGTAGCCATCAGGTTGAAGAACTGCATAAAGACCAAGGTGATGAAGTAGACAGAGGAGGCCACATTCGACAGGTGCACAAAGTCGTCAGACGACATCCCCTGAGGCACTTGGCCAAAGCCGAACGAGAGCTCAGAGAATGGTGCGCCGTGCTTCTTGAAGTGGGTGAATGTCACAAACATCGCCACAAACGTCATGTAGCTGCCCAGCGTGATGTAGCTGTGTAGCACGAGCTTCCAGTCCACGAGTCTCGCTCCAGAGACTGACCGTGGTGGCTTCTTCAACAGGTCTCTCTCTGGAGCCTCGTAGGCCAGTGTAATGGCACCGGCACAGTCTGTGAGACACGAGATCATGATCATCGAGAAGGACGAAAGCACCTGAGGCATACCGAAAAGCACATTGAATAGCACAGCCCACAGCTCGGCAAAGCACCCAGCTGGGATCAGGTAGGCAATTGTTTTGCGGAGGTTCTCAAAGACAAGACGGCCGTGTAGCAAAGCCGTCACCACAGCGGACGAGTCAAACAGCACGAGGTCAGAAGCCTCCTTGGCGATATCGGAGCCCTCGGCCATCGCAATGCCCACATCGGCCTGCTTCAACGAGGGAGCATCGTTAACACCGTCACCAGTCATCGCCACAATGTGGCGTCTTTTCTGGTACTCTGTGACGATCCGCAGCTTCTGCTCTGGCGTAGTTCTGGAGAAGACAACCTCGCTGAAGCACGACAGGTGCTCCCACTGTCCCTCTCCCAAAGTGTCAATCTCATTCCCCTTTACGGAGATACAACCTTCAATTGTCTCTCTGTACTGAAGCTTAGCCTTGGAGAGTGGGAAGTCGTTCCTGAGGCTGGCTGCTGTCTCCACGTTTTGTGTAACGATACCGCACTCTCTCGCTATCGCCACAGCGGTCAGCTCGTAGTCGCCAGTAACCATACACACCCTGATGCCGGCCTCTTTGAGAGTGCCAATGACACCCTGGATGCCCTCTTTAGGTGGATCTGTGAGTCCCACAAGACCACACAGAGTGAGTCCCTGTGCGAGCTCAATGAGCTTGTCGGACATCTCCAGTGGAGAAAGGCCTTCCAGCGGCTCAATCTCTTTCTGAGCAAGCAACACAACACGTCTGCCCTGGCTAGACCACTGCTGCTGGACCTTGGTGACAGTCTCAAAGTCGATCCCCTCACACCGTGGGAGGAGAATGTCCGGAGCACCTTTGATCATCAGCACCATCTTGCCCTTGTGTCGTACAACCGGATCATGAACTTGTTCTTGGAGTCAAACGATACCTCACCCTTCATCCACCACTCAGAGTCGTCGTGCTCCTGCTCGTGTCCAAAGCGGAAGATGGCCTGGTCCGTGGCGTTTCCACTGATGAGTCTCTCATTCAGAGGCTTGGAGACTGTCGTTGGATCAAACGAGGAGCCGTTACACAGTCTCGCCACTCTGTAGATGTCTTCACTCCCAGTATGACAGGTCACGGCCATCTTGTTCTGCGTAAGAGTTCCAGTCTTGTCAGTGCAGTACGTGGATACAGACCCCAGTGTCTCCACGATGTTGAGCGACTTGCACAGCACTCTGTGCTTTCTCATGGCTCCAGCAGTAATCACGAGACAGGTGGTGAGAGCCACAGGGAGGCCCTCCGGGATGAAGGAGACAGTCACAGAGATGAGGTCGATGATGAGGGTCGGTACTGAGATCCAGTCCGGGTGAGCGTTACGGGTCCAGGCAGCCCATACGATCACCACAATCAGCAACACCGTGAAGACGGTGGCTGAGATCATGATGATGAAGCGGTAGATCTCCTTCTGCAACGGTGTGAGTCCCTTGGTTGGCTGAGTAGAGAGTCTGGCAATCTGTCCAAACACCGTTGAGTCACCAGTCGCTACCACAATGGCCAGTCCCGAGCCTCCAACACAAAAGGTACCCTGGAACCCCACAGAAGAGGACTCCAGGTAGTTGGATCCATGCTTGTCACTCTCAGCAGTAGCGAAAACGGGCTTGGACTCACCAGTGAGGATCGATCTGTCAAAGGAAAATGAACCCTCGCACGACACAAAACGCACATCAGCAGGGAGTCTATCACCGTTGCGGATAATCACAAGATCACCAGGCACAATGTTCTCTGCATCCTCCGTCACCTCAGAGCCATTGCGGATCACTGAAACCATGTCCGGGATCATCCCCTCAATGGAGTTCATCACCTGCGAGGAGCTCAAGTCCTGGTAGAAGTTGAGGGCGGCCTGTAGGGCAAACACAAAGAGAAGAACAACACCCAGGGCCAAGTTGGCCACAGCAGGGTTTGGATTCCCCAGAGGCTTCCAAGAAATACAGCAAAGGATACCACACACCATCAGCAGAGGGCCGAAGCCACCAAAGAAGTACCAAAAGATCTTCTTGGGCCAGTTGGTCTTTGGTGGATGGTGCACGTTCTTGCCATACATCTCGAGGAACTTGGAGTACTGGGCATCGGACAGGCCCAGTGAAACATCACTGGAGAAGGCTCTGGCCACAACATCAACAGGCTCCACGTGCCAGACGTTTCTGGAAAAGTGCTCTGCGGACTTGTCGATGGGCTCTTCACCCTCGTGGTGGTCCACACGGTACGACACAGACTTGAAGATGGGTGGGAGGACCACAGCAGGCTCAACCACACGAGAGAGGGATCTCTCAACAGAGCGGGAGAGCCTTTCAAGTGGCTTCTTGTCACGAGAACGGCCTCTTTCGCTGTTCTCCAGCTCAAAGCGCACTGGCACAGACTCGATGTCCGTGGTGTCCCACTCGTAATCTTCCTTCGTCATTGTGTGGGACTTTCCAGTAGCTACGCCCTAGCCTTATATACATTGGCCCGCTGGCCATCTACGTGGTAAATCGTCGACAGACAGAGGCATGCTGTCCAGTGGGCCTCGCTGTCCAATAGACTCGCTGCTTTCTCCTGAGGGATTTTCCCAGGTCCTGGAAGTACCTTGGTGATGCAAATTACCCACACGGTGCGTCTGTGTTTGTGGTGAAGTTTCCGGTACGGTGTATTTTGTGGAATGTGCGACTATGACGTCGGGGCTGTGTGAAAATTTGTTCAGCCCAATTACCGCCCACCCACTATCGCTCTGTGCGCCGTAGGCCCCCAATCTTACTGAGCGATACTAAGTGGATCCCTGTGCATTTCGCCGATCCCGTAGCGGTTCCTGAGGCACCCCTGTGCACAGACACTAGCGAGAGCACTCTACGCCTTCACTAAAAAGAAGCCTCAGCCTTGTTAACAAAACAGCAGAGCACCAAGATATGAAGCCTGACAATAGGACTTCTCTATAGGACCTATCTTCAGTAATTCTCCACAGCATTTGTCTGGTGGCTTCTTGCAGTGCCATGTGGCTGGCGGGCTTACCGCGGACTTCCACTCTAGCGGACTTCTGCCCGCCTAAAAATTTTGCCTATGACGTCTGAAACTGGGCCTCCACGCTGCCCATTTCAAGGTGCGTCAGGCGTCCAATCAGCTGCCCCCCGGGCCGTTTTCTAGGCGCTCGCAGTCTTTTCCCCGTGCATCCATCGGACCTTTGTGTCGCTCACCCTATAAAATTGTTTCAGATTAATCCCGCAAAAATGCCAATTGGCCTAATCCATCGAGCCCTTACAGTCTTTAGCTGATTCTAAAGCGTTCCCGGAGTGACTCACTTGGCAGGGAGGGGCAGTGCGCTCACTTTGAGGCTACAAACACTGAGGAACAATTTCCTCTGATTATCGGCTTGGTAGTTATCTCTACTGGCCAGACATGCCTAGCAAGATCTTAGAGTTATAGTACTTAGCTGGCTACTTCACTGTGGTTTTATCAACTTCTTTGCCTTCTGCGCTACTGTGGTGTCCTGGGTCTGCACGAATCTCTTACCCAGCACTGTTTTGCAAGCTACTCTCTTTGCCACTCTCAATCACACCCTCCATGCCCCTTTTCATGCCACTCTTCAAGTCGTTAATGCTGATGGAGCAATCTATATTCACAAAGAGGATCCGAGTCTCTTGATATCCCTTAGATCTCTATGAGCGGTCTATCGCTAATCTACAGCCGGGTCCAACTCCTATCACGATTGATTCTATGCCATCCATTTATCTATACCCTACTAGCCTCTACTCTCCACGTCTAACCTTCTCCTATCACGAGCAAGCACCTCACGCCTCGCAGCTTTTAGTTTGGCATCCCACCGCTTCCAGTTTTCGTCTTTGGCTCTCTGTAACTGGCTCATCTCCTTATCACTCATCCACCCGCCTTTCCTTAGACTCTCCAACGTCTTCGCAAACTCCTGATCTTGACTTCTCTGGCATGTCTGAAAGTGTCTCACTTTTTCGATTGGCGAATCTGGCTCCTCAGGCTCCACCAAGCTCACACCGAAACGGTCGTCTATTGAAATCACTGGAGAGAAAGGGCTCTTGGTCTCAGGCGAGCTGAATACTAATGTCCTCGGAGTAACCATTGGTGGTGTGTTTGGTGTTGAAGCCAGTCTGGCACTGGTCCTTCTTGGAGGTGTCGCATATAACGATCTGGGCGACGTGATCCGATCCTCAGAGATCTCTGTTGAGGACTCTTGTGTTATGGATGGCTTCAATACCGTATCGGGTAGTGGAGGTAGAAGACTCTTTGTCTCGGGCACCTCAAATGGTTCGGAGCTCATCGCTAAAGGTGGTGATGGCCTCAGATCTTATCTGGGAGTGAAAAAGTAATCTGTTTCGCAAATCTCAATGGGGTAATAGTTCTGTCGCGAAACGCCTAAAGAAGCAATCTCGGAGGCCAATTGGCGAAACTGCAAAAGCCCATACCTTAGAGTAACCAGAAGTTGTGACCGCCATGTGTCTTGTAGAGCCTACCTATTATCTCTTGCAATATTAAAAGTCTGGAAACGGCGCTGGTTGTTGTAGTAATGAGAATAAAGTTTCTGTTTTGGTGTCCGGATGTAAGTGTACAGGTTTATACTCCTCGGGGTATTACAAGCTCATATATACAATCTCAACTTCTGGCAGAAGAGCTGGACAAATATGTCTTCGATTCTGCGAACTGCTCTGTTACAGATCAAAACCTCTCCAGAGAAAACGCACAATTTTACTCATGTTGCCAATACTATGAGGAAAACGGTTTCTAAACATGGAAAGTTGGATCTAGTTGTTTTGCCGGAATGTTTCAATTCTCCGTACTCAGTCCAACTATTCCGCAAATACTGTGAGGAGATTCCAGGAGAGACGTCTCAGTTCTTGTCTGAACTATCCAGAGAGCACAAGGTCACATTGGTGGGTGGATCTTTCCCTGAAGTTGAGAACGGCACCATCTATAACACTTCTCTTGTGTTTGATTCAGCGGGAAAAATCATCGCTAAACACAGAAAGACTCACCTATTCGATGTGGACATTCCCGGAAAGATCTCATTCCAGGAAAGTCGTGTCATGGGTAGCGGAAACAAAAATACAGTCTTTACTCTTCCCGGGACCAACACCAACGTCGGACTCGGAATATGTTATGATCTGAGATTCCCTGAAGTAGCACAGATTGCTACAAGACCACCATATGATGCGAAAATTATGATATACCCTGGGGCCTTCAATCTCACCACCGGTCCTTTGCACTGGGAGCTGCTAGGGAGAGCCAGAGCAGTAGATAACCAGTGCTATGTGCTGATGTGTTCACCCGCCAGAGACTACGAGGCAAAGTACAAGGCCTATGGCCACTCTTTGATTGTGGATCCCATGGGTAAAACGCTTATGGAACTCTCAAAGGATGAGGAAGTGCTGGTGTGCGACATTGACCTCTCCTTAGCTGACGAGGTGAGACGCAACATACCAACCAGAGAACAACGCCGGTTTGACCTATATGGCAACTGCTCAGAAGGTGCAATAGTGTAAATTACAGCCTAGTTTGAAGGCATTAAATTGTAGATGAGGGCACCACCCGCACACCGCCGGAGAAGTCCGATGGTGAACCCCAGATTTTTTCACACACCACTCTCCATTATGCCATCAGATAACGACGCTGCGCCTTAATGACAGATACAGTCACCAGTGTGGTGAGTCTAAGGAAGGACCAGTATGATTTCCTGGCCAAAGTGATTGTTGTGGGGTCTTCCTCCACAGGAAAGACGAGTCTTCTCCACCGTTTCGTTAAAGGAGAGATCCCTAAACAGCCATCACAGACGATAGGAGTGGAGTTCAGTTCCAAAGTGGTTCAGGTCGGGGACGTTCCTATGAAGCTACAACTTTGGGATACTGCCGGCCAGGAGCGGTTCCGATCGCTTACGAGATCCTACTATAGGGGAAGTGCTGGTGTGGTGATGGTGTTTGACACTAGTGATAATCTCGAAAAATTAAGAGATTTCTGGAACGATGTGAAAGCTTTAGCTCGAGAACCCAGCTGTGTGGTTGTGGCGAATAAGAGCGATCTGCCGAGCGTAAGTGACGAGTCTATCAAGGAGTTCATAGCGGGTTTAGATGGTGGAGATAATGTCACGTTTATACGGGCTTCAGCCGCAACGGGACACAATGTCGAAAAAGTTTTCAGTGTGATAGCGGAGGCAATTCTCATCAAGATACAACAAGGACTCGTTGACCCCGAGGACCAGAGCTACGGTGTCCAGTACGGCGAGGGTAACTGGGATACCATCACGACACAGACTTTCCAGTTACAGGGTAAGAGGCTAAGACGGAAAACGACAACACTGAGTCTTGTGGATCGGACAATGGAAAAGAAAGGGTGTTGCTAAACTAGAGTTATATAGAGAGGAAAGGATTAGATTGGAAGAATTGGTTAAATTTTAAAATATTGTAAGGCATTGCCGATTCTAGAAAAACGTGTGTAGGATTTCACATATCTTTATTAATCATTACTATGCTATGTCTGGTCACTCATCTCAATTCCCTGGTTTGGCCCTCTCGCCTGGCCCAACTCGGCATCTGCCAACCCTTCGAAGAAGGTGTCCCTGAGCTCTCTCCACCTCGAAGTGTATGTACCCAGCGACACAAGAATGAGGCATGAACCAATCTGCAAAACCCACCAGATGAGACTATGGGGGAAACTTCCCGTGTATAGCCACGTCACCACCATATTTATAGCATGAATGGTGAGTGCAAAGTCCCACGCGAGCTTGGAACGACCCACGATGATAGTCATGAAGAGCACGCACAGAAACGAGTCACCTAGCCACATAGCAACAAGAGCAAGCCCCACAGAGTTCTCCAGAGTGACGCTTTCCCAGCTGAATACCCAATCCCAGGTGAAAACCTGTCCGTAGAGCCACGAAACCATGTAACACGAAATGACAGCTACTGTGTAGTAGAAGCACTGCAGAATGATAATTTGCCGGGCAATCGTTGCTGGTGATAGCGTGTCAGTTTTGAAATTGAAGTCATAGTGCGGTAGACGGGCAAATCCCGCCAAAAAGGGCCTCAGGGCGTTCATCGTACAGGGGTACCTTACACTAACAATGTGCAGTGTCAAGATCGCGGTGGTGGGAGCGGTCACGTGACTGACCTAGTGTCGGTAGGGGCACCTCCGCGTACACAAATTTTTGCGATGAGCTGCATGGGCTATCTCCAAACAGATGACGATGGCCAAATTCAAACTGGTGGACGGCGATATTGGGACTATCTCAGACTCCGACTCTGACATTCCAGACCTGGACTCCGACGAGGAGGTTGTGCAGGAGAAGAAGCCGAAGAAGAAAGTTGAGGAGTTTGATCCGGGGTTCAACTTTGACTTTGAGGATGGTGAGACACGTGGTGTTGAGGGCTGGGACTTCGCCGGTGACGTAAAGGAGAAGAAGGAGGTGGATCTGGACTCTATCATTAGAAGAAAGGGTGGTCTTGGCGGTATTGTTGGTGGCCAGGAGGAAGATGACGATGAAGAAGATGACGATGAGGATGAAGGTGAAGATCAGGAGGAGGAAGAAGAGGAAGAGGAAGAGGAAGAAGAAGAAGAAGAAGAAGAAGAAAAGGATATCGAGGAAGAAGGAAACGCGGGGAGCGACGATGATGACCTCGCCATGGACGGGTTCGGTATGGGCTTTAAGGTAGAAGTCGATAATGAGGACAAGAGCGAAGATGAAGAGGCTGAAGCCGAGGCAGCTGAAGCAGTCGTGGAAGCTACGGACGAGGCCAATTCAGATGAGGAAAAGGTTGAAGAGGACACAGCAGAGGAAATGGCAAAGTTCTATGCTCCACAGACTGAGGCTGATGATGCAAAGAAGGTGATTCACAAGTCGTTCCAGTCCCTCGACCTCTCGAGACCCGTTTTGAAAGGTATCGCTGCTCTCGGGTACACAAAGCCATCTCCAATTCAAAGTGCCACCATTCCAATTGCCCTTTTGGGTAAGGATATCATCGCAGGAGCTGTTACCGGTTCCGGTAAGACCGCTGCATATCTCACACCAGTCATTGAAAGACTTCTCTTCAAACCCTCCAAGGTTGCGGCGACACGAGTTGTCGTATTGACTCCTACAAGAGAGCTTGCCATCCAGGTTTCGGATGTGGGAAAGAAGATCGGTAGATTTGTCAATGGCCTCACATTTGGTCTCGCAGTGGGTGGTTTGAATCTCAGACAGCAGGAGCAGGAACTCAGACAAAGACCTGACATTGTGATTGCCACACCGGGTCGTTTCATTGACCACCTGAGAAACTCCTCTTTCAGTGTTGACACAGTGGAGATTCTGATTGTTGACGAGGCTGACCGTATGCTTGAGGAAGGTTTCCAGAAGGAGCTTACAGAGATTTTGGAAACGCTCCCTGCCAAGCGTCAAACAATGCTTTTCTCGGCCACCATGAACTCGCGTATCAAATCGCTTGTACAACTTGGTATGAAGAGGCCTGTGCGTATCATGATTGATCCGCCTAAACAGGCTGCATCCGGGTTGGTACAGGAGTTTGTGAGAATCAGAAAGAGGGAAGCACTGAAACCTGCAGTGCTCTTCACGCTACTGAAGAAGTTCACTCGTGACCAGAGAATTGTGATATTTGTGGCAAGAAAGGAGCAGGCTCATAAGCTTCGAATTGTGATGGGACTTCTGGGTCTCAAGGTATCCGAGCTTCACGGATCGCTCACTCAGGAGCAGCGTATTCAATCCATCAACCAGTTTAAGGATCTCACAGTACCAATTCTGATATGTACCGACCTGGCCTCGAGAGGTTTGGATATTCCAAAGATTGAGGTTGTCGTGAACTTTGACATGCCGAAGAGTTACGAGGTGTATCTCCACAGAGTGGGTAGAACGGCGAGAGGAGGACGTGAGGGTAGATCCATCTCGTTTGTGGGAGAAGGCTCTGGTGATAGAGCCATCGTCAAGGAGGCCATCAAGAGTGCGCAGAGCAAAACAGTGGGCAGAGACGTGAATTGGAAGGAGGTTGAAGAGATCAACAAGGTGATTGAAGAGAAGGGAGAGACAGTTGACGAGATTCTGCAAGAAGAGAAGGCCGAGAAGGAGATGTTGCAGGCCGAGATGGAACTCAAAAAGGGTGAGAACATGCTCAAGTACAAGCAGGAAATTGCATCGAGACCAAAGAGAACATGGTTTGAGGACAAGAAGGAGAAGTTGAACAGCAAAAAGAGAAAGCAGAAGGAGGCCAGAGAAACGCCAGAGAGAGTGTACCACAAGACAAAGGGTGACAGGGCCAAGGACCAGGAGCGCTTCTACAAGAAGCAGAAGGCAAAGAAGAAATGATGTTACATATTGCACCGAAGATTTAATTGTCCATTACTATTAAGGCATCATGCTCATGTGTAGTAGAAATTATTGGCCAGCTTCTCCAGGAACTCTAGGCCCCTATTCTCGTCTGGTATGTCAGAATGAGTTCCCTGGTACCCAAACAATTGCACGGTCTTTCTGATGTCAAATAATTTGTCTATCTGGCCCTGTAGCTCGTTTGAAACACCAGCGTTTCCTGTCAACAAGTTCAGTCCATCTAGCCATATAAGAGAATCAGACTTCTTAGCGTAGAAGCTGAAAAGTACTCTAGCCTTTCTATTGACAAGTGTGATCTTGTTGATAATCGTTTTATCCACAAGGTTAATGAGCCTTGAGGACTCCTGAATCGTTTGGTCCGTCTGATGTATCTCTTCCACCTTGAAGCTCGCGATAGAAGAGATGTCGATAGCGATACCCACCTTGTCGATATCTGGTGTATTGAGTGTCTTGAACTTGTACTCCTTGTAAAGCAACTGCTTGAAGTTTGGTGATAAAATGATAAAGTAGTAGCTCGAAGAGGTCTGAGAAGAGTTCTTGAAAGACGGAAGATCGGCATACACCCAGAGTCCCTTGGCGAGTTGAAGGAATCTCTGATTCTTTGCGAAATCGAAAACCTGGTCCTTAAGAATCGCATCGAAGCTCTGAGTTTCTTCGTGCGTAGCAGAGATCACTTCATGCTTTAAATTATCCAGCTGAATTTTGCGAAGCTCTTCGTAAGTGATGACCTTGAAGAGCTCACCGATGCGTCCCACGATGTCCACCTCGTCAACTGGGATGTTGGAGTCAACATATGTGTACAAAATATCAATGAGTGGTGTGATCACGTGCAGGTCATGCACAGTGGCTTTGCTTTCATTCCACACTTCCAAGAGCTTTGCGAGTGTCGAATAGTGAAGCATATCTCTGAGGAAAAGCGATCTCCCCATCTTGGGGTACTTCTTGGAACTAAAGATGTCCAGGATCCGGTTCGTCATCTTGTACGACACCTGAGTCACAGGGAAAATTTGTTCCTGATTGAGGTTGAAAAGTAGCTGCTCGTGGTATGTCTTCCTGAACGTAATGTTTGGATTTTCGAAGAAGAAGTAGAGATCGAGCAATTGCAACTGAGAGTAATTCTCCATGATGAACGTCTGCTCATTGTCCTTCGATACATTAGGCAACTGAGATAGACATTTGTTCACCATTTCCTGCTGGAATCCAGATTTCTCTATAGAGTTCGAGTTGAGCATAGCGTAAGAGGATGTGAGAGACTTGCATACTTTTGCAGCCGGCTCTTTCAACACTTCAGCAAAACGAGGGTCGTCGCAGTAATGGCACAAAAGAAGTGAGAATTCTGTATACTGGAAGCGAAGAAGGAACTGGAGCAGATGAGAAGTAGACTTCATCGACAAGTGGTCAATTGAGGCGTATGCATCCAGAAACTCCAATGTGAACACTATCAGATCGACATTCTCAATGTACAACTTGGCTGCTAGAACATCCAGGAAAGAGAGGTGATCGCTCAGACAGTCTAAAACCACTGGTAAGTAGTCCTCTGGAGTGGTTTCAAACAACTTGCCCTTTATGAAGAGGAGCAAGACACGCAGGCCAGCAATGACAACATCGGCGGTAGAAGTCTTCGTGATTGATTCCAAAATATGGGATAGCAAGTCCTCGTCCAGGTGCGGAAGAAGCTCGTCGTTCCGCTTGGACAATCTCAGTACACTAGCCAGGACTGTGATAGCCTTCGGGAGCGACTCCTGGTTTCCGTTGAGGATGTGATTACCCAAGTCTTGGACACATTGTACAGAGTGTTTCGAGTCCAGGTACGTGTTCTTCTGCCTGTTCTTTTCGATCGATTGCTCGATCTGCGCAATCGAAGGGGAGGAGGTCATTTTGTGGGAGAACAAGAGCTCTGGGGAATTGATCTTGAAGCTATGGAATGTGATTCAAGCGCGACGCGCACGGTATGGCCACACTCCCAAATCCGGTAAATGGCATGCATTGTACCTTGCAAGGAATGTTTCTTTAAATGCTATTTCTCATAAACTACTAAGAAATGGGCGATATCTTAGTTAAAAGAAACTGAAATCCGTATTTGATTAGCTGGCACTTCCTGTCAGCTGTGTCCAAAGTCCGCCACCTACAGCTCAGCTCTCATTCCGTCTATCCACATTCCAAAAGCGCCTATGATCTATACTCTTACACGAAGACTTCGGCTACTCTAGCATCGTATCATTCATTATTCGTTTATATTTAGGCGCACTCGTTCGTTTATCCAGTATCAGGACTTTACGTAGCCGTGCGCATAGGTGGCCTCGACTCCCCTGAGTTCACAAAAGGAGCAGTTTCGAAACTTTATGACCTTGCCGCTCCAACTGATAACCTTGTAGCCCTCTTCGATTTCTTCTGTTGTAAGCTCTGTGCGGCTCTCTAGAACTTCAATGTAGGCGTCACACTTCATTTTTTTCCTTCTACACAAATCGCATGAGGGCCCAACTCTCTGTCTTGGTGACTTACCCGTGAGATGTCTCTGAAGTCTCCTGGGCCTTGGCTTATGAATAAATCCAGAGTTTGCATCATTTTTGGAAGCAATCTCAGCGTTTTTTTTGTTAGGACTCGGACTTTCCTTCGGAGTTGGTAGTTGGTAGCTGCGGCTTTCAATCGGGGGAGTCTGCACATAAGAGCCCCAATCAAAAGGCTCCCATTGCGTAATAGATGGTAACATAAGCATTTGGCTTCTCTTTTTGTCGAAAATGTAGTAAGTCATTGCAGTCTGGAGCATTGAAGGCTGCTCGATGCTTATAAAGTCCACGATTTGCGCTACTTTCCGGCACGCATCTGGGAACGGACATTGGTGGGGTGATGGGAAAGCCTGAGAAAGCATAACACATGTATTAATGCAATAATAAGGTCAAACGTCTCAAGCTTTACTCGAGAGAGAAGCTTCAAACAGAGAAGAATGAGTGAACTATTGACTTTAGTACTGTGTTACGCAGGCCCTTTGAAGATCACCACCTCGACTCCACAAAATTCCGTCCAAATTAGTACTAATTTTTAGTGATTTGCGGATCTACCATAAATATTAAATAGACATTCTGGCCAGCTTCAAGACGGCCTCCTTCGACTTGGCACCGCCGATGAAGCCCGCAGCGTGCACAAAGACACAGCCCTCGACGCCAGTCTTCTCGCTCAATGCATCATCTCTCAGTCCTCTCCACTCCTCGGGAAGTGGCTTTCTGTTCTCAAATGAGATGCTGGTGATTGGCACCGTGGATATGCGCCAGTTGTTGCCGGAGTCCGCAAAAAGTACATAAAGGATCTCTCCGGATTTGCCATTGGCCTTCTCGACACTGTAAAGGTGCTCCTTCCATGGCACAAACTGTTCAAGGACAATGATCTTTCCACTCTCGTCAGTTTCAAAACGTTTGTTGAAGGCATCTTCAACGGTCTTCTTTGCAGGCAACCATGACAACCCCAGTGATCTCACAACATTAACAAAGGCATTACCCATCAACTCCGAGGCAATAAGGAACTGTCTGTCAAAGTCATCTGGCTTATCGCTCTCAGTCCACAGAGGATTGAGGTTTGCCACGAGTGACGGGAGACTGATGGATCTGTCCTTAAAACGAGCAAAGGGCTCCTCCTTGTATTTGTTGATACCATTGTCGTTGGCATCAAGAGCTTCCACAAACTCACCGTAGACCTTTGGGTACAAGAGGTCGAGCACTGAAGCATCAGTGGTCTTGAGAACCTCACCAATCACCTCTCTGCCAAAGTGCTTGTAAACCAGACCTGCAGAGGACAACTTGGTGTTGAAGGTGCTTCCATTGGCCTCGCCGAATACCTCTTCGAAGCCTCTCTGGTGGTGGTCAAAGAATTTTACACCGTCGTACTTTCCACTAACGTCAACCACGATGTCAGCCTTTTCCCAGTCGTCTGGGTTTCTGGAACGCACTAGAGTAGCGTCCTTGTATTTTGGAAGAAGTCTCAGTAGGTAGACAGCAAGCGACTCGTCAGCATGGAAGGAGCCATTGTGAGTGCAGATTGTGAGCGCCATCTTGAGTCTCTTGTGGTCCATCGTGTAGGGTAAATTTTTCAGGTAATGAGAGAAGAGCTCTGCGCTGACATAATCTTGTGGTGTGTGCTTATATAATATTACGTAACAATCGCGTGTGTGCTTATCTAAGATCTCACGATTTTTCATCATCTACTAGGTACCACAGCTGGCATGCTAAGTTTCCTGGCCCGCACGTTCCCAAAGCTCAGCAGACCCCAGCTGGAGCTCTTCAGAGTAAGTTCACCATGAGTCACTCTAACAATAGTTCACATTCTACCTCATGACGCCCATTGGCGTGATGTACTATGTAGGCGTGGATGCTGACAAGAAGTTCAACGTTCCTGGGTTCTGGCCAGACCCTGAGACCACAAACAAGATCCCAAAGGAGCCTCATGAGATCAAGGCTGAGCTGGCGAGAATGAAGAAGGAGTCGCTGGAGAAGCGCAAGAGACTCGAGGAGAAGCTGAAGGAGGAGTACGGAATCGACGTGGAGGCTGAGAGACAGAAGCTGCAAAAGTAACATGTATATAATGGCAAGGATACGGTATCACTACATTAAAAAGAGATAACTTCTATACTCTAGTTGAGGACAATCCCGGTCCTCCGTTCTCCCATCCCTAAGTCCTTTTTTGCCCACTAAACGTACGGGTTCTTATAGCCGTAGTATGGGTCCAGCGTTGCGTACAGCTGGCCAATTTCCATCTTAGCTTGCTCTGAAAGCCCCAGAGAAGCATCACTCTGCACCAAGTTCCAGAAGTTCGACACAGTAGCAAATTTGTCCACATCGAGAGCCAGCTCCGACATCGGTTGTACCTGGGTCTTGACATCCAGATCGAAATCCATATCAATGTCGATATCCAGGAGGTCGTCGAACGAGAAATCCACATTATCATCCTTGGGTGTTATGCCCATGGCCTTTTGTAGCTCACCACGTCTCCGCAAGGGCTGGAACTCCTGTCCCAGCGTATGACTGAATGGTGCCCTTCTAGGCTGGCCTGTGGTATGGTCAAAGTCCTCGTAACTATCAACAATGCAACTAAGCACGAGCTCCTCGTTGGACAAGAATGTCTTGTTGATTTTCTGCTCTATCGAGAGATCCAGCAGCGAAAGCACATCCCACTGCTCTGTCACCTTCACCTTTGTGATGAGCCCGAAAAGCTCGCTTTCCAACGTATCGTCAAACATCTTCTGCCGTAGAAAGTTGTGTGTCACCTCCTCAGGCAGCACACCACACTGCTTCCAGGCAGACTGGATGCGGGTATTAGAGATCCTCTCCCAGGCATACTTGATGAGCTCAAACGTCTCGGCCATGTTGAAGGAGATCTCAGAAGAGTTTTGTGACTGTCTCTCCATCAGCACCTCGTACTGTCTGATGCGGAAGTTTATACGGAAGTCGTGCTCAACGCCCCAGCTCATGGGGAGGAACGACGAGTTGGAGGAGGTGTACAAGAGCCTAATCCTCTGCAACTTGACGTTGACCACTCTGTGTGAGGCGGAATCACTCAGCACGAGGATGATGTCGCGGTTCTGTAGTGCCAGCCTCTTGTCCAGGGTCGAGAGCCAGTCGTAAAAGACTGTGGACGTGAGCCACTTCATCCTGTTGCTGTGGTAGCTGACTCCGTACCTGCTGGCCTTTCTGCCCTCCATCTCCGGGTAGTTCTCGTACCGTCCGATGATAAGCGGGTCTAGCCGCTCCGTCCCGTCAGCGTTGAAGCACAGCATGCACGTGACAAAGTCCGAGCTGTCGTTGTAGAGGGCCTTGTCCAGGGCCAGGTCGTGGCTCAGAAACACCTCGTCGAGCGTGAAGATCTTGGAAGGGTTCACGCCACTCAGCAGGCCCTTGAGCTCGTCTCGCTCCTCAAACGTCCACACTTTGAGCCTCTTCGAGTAGAGGTCCTTCTCGATGGTGGAGAGGTTGATGTTCACCTTTGCGAGGAACTGTGAGCACCACCTGAAGGAGAACTCGCCAGTGCCGTCCCGCTTGTTGGGGGGCAGTTGCTTCCAGAAGTTGGAAGCTGAGCTCACGATGATGGGCGCAGTCACTGGGATGTTGTTCCAGACACACTGCGTGATCCACTCCGTCAGCACCTTCCTCAGAAGCGGGTTGGACGACCGCCTTCTCCTCACGAGGCTGTACTCGTGCTCCTTGAGAGCGATGAGCTCCTCCTTCCTCGCCAGGATCCTCGAGATGGTGGTCTGCGATGGCGGCCGGGACATGTTGAACCGCTTCTGCACCCACAGTGCCAGGTCGGTCTGGGTCATGTCGGGGTTGGCCTCCCGCATCATACACACGTCGATCTTCTGCTTGATCGAGAAGCCCATGGTGGCTGGTGTTGAGGGAATTAGTGTCGAATCGTTAAGGCGATGCCGGCGCGGGCTCCTAACCCGTGGGATGACTCGAGACAATGGGCCATAAAGTGGGCAGATGAGGACCCTGTGGGGTTTGCGGGGTGTGGTCTCAGACACAAATGAGTCCCGCTAGCGCCAGCTACAGTCCCAGGGGCTCGTTACTGGTGGGCTGGCCTTGCGAGGCTCCACTGGTAATGGCGCCACCACTTCCTTTTACTGGGGGTCCACTGGGAGACTCCCAACAGTAGTGGGTCTGTCTTAGCGGAACGGGCCCAGCGCCAGTACAGCTACTGTAGTGGGTAGCGTGATACTCGGTAGGCACAATGGTGTTACTTCAGTGGCGTTACCTCTGGCTGGCGTCCTCTGGACTGGCATTTCTGGACCTCAAGGCCGGTATCGGCGATATTGGCAGAAGGTCCATGGGCCTATAGTACCATGCCACAATACTATAGCCCATCCTCACTAGCAGAGGCCCGCTATAGGGACCATCAGAGCATTCACGCAAATTGCAAGATAAGCCGCTAGGGAGCTCTGTCGCGGGCTCTCAACCATTACGCGCTACTTGGCTTTTCCACCCTTAACCACACCACCGAGCAAATGGTACGTCATTGCGCTAGCTGTACTAACTTCAGTCCGAGACTGCTGGCCAATCGAGAACGCTCTTCCAAAGGCTCTCAGAGTCGTCGCACCCAGTGGCCCTCGTGTTCTTCCTGGGGTTCCGTTTCGGTATGTCTCACTCCCGCTCGTTCTAACTCCAGGCTCGCTATTCGCCTACCTGTTTGGGCTGCTCTTAACTGACAACTTGTAAGTAGCGCCAGCTCTCAATCACTAACAGCCAGCATCCTCGAATTCATCACGGTGATCCTCCTGCTGGCGGCAGACTTCTGGAACGTCAAGAACATCAGTGGCAGGCTCCTTGTAGGACTGCGGTGGTGGAACGAGACAGACGACAAGGGCGACAGCATCTGGGTCTTTGAGACGGCGAACCCGGACAGAATCATCAACCCAATTGACTCGAAAGTGTTTTGGATCATGCTCTATTCCACACCGGCTTTCTGGGTCCTGCTGGGAGTTTTAGCACTGCTCAAGTTCCAATTCTTGTCGCTCTCCCTAGTGTTCATTGCCATCGCTCTCACCATGACCAATGCCATGGCCTTTACAAAATGTGACAAGTTTGGCAGGGCAAACGATCTCGCCTCGAACGTATTCGGCTTTGTATCGGGCGGGGTCTTTTCGAGAGTGATTCCCTCCTTCCTCGGTGGGAGATAAGGTGGTGTGAAAATACATATGGGAAACACAGTGGTAAAAGGCAATTCTTGCCTCAATTTTAGAGAATTAACCCGTAGAAGTATGCTCGCAGAAATGGCCTAAATAGGAAGGATGTATTCTCATCGCGAAGACCAAAGCCATCAATTCTCCAGATCAACGTTATCGTCCACATGACAAGGGCAATCAAAGGTTCGTTCTTTCTCAAATCCCACTAACGCCAGGAACCCTAGTGGAGTGCGATCCGTCGATAAAGGCCCTTATAGTGAAGATCGATTCCGAGAGGCACGATATCGTGATACAGGTTGGTAGAGCATGGGAGAAGTACTAACATCAGGAGCTCGATGAGAAGCACCTGCTCATTGACGAAACAAAAGTGGATTATGTCAAGAACGAACTGAATAGAATGCTGGCACAAAACACATACAACCCACTGGAAGAAGAGGAGGAATAGCTGGACTATGCATACCATCTACATTGAATGGGTCTACTTTTAATGCTAGGCAATCATCAAGTCTATTTACTCAAGTAGCCTCATCAAAGCGAATTATGCATCAAACATGGAGCCCACCACCTGGCCCACAAATGCCACCATTGTATCGACGTCAACGTCAACCTTTGCCTCGGAGTGGAATTTTTCATAACTCTGAATTATGAGTTCCTGCACTCCATCGACAAGAGATGTCACAACGTTGCTGTCCTGTACGAAGCTTTCAGCCTGTGTCTTCACTCTTGGAAGCCCATCCTCGATGTTTTCTTGTAGCTTCACAACGGCATTCGACGAGTCCTTCACTGCATCTGGTGAAGTGATTGGCTCGACAATAGACGAAACAACATCTTCCGTGTACGAGTGCACCACATTTCGCAGCTCCATCTGTAACTCCAACCGGGCATCGATCATGTTCCGTACCACTTTGGGGACACTCTCTCTGACTAGACCCAAGAAGCCATCCTTCTTCATCACAGTCTCTCCATTTCTTATCTTGGAGATAATGTCTCCGACACCGCTAAAGTCCAAGAATGTCTCACTGCTCACATACTCAATATCAAAAGTCTGTACTTGGTTGCGCAGCATCAAGAGATTCTTCAGCAAAAACAGATCAGCATCCAGTGTGCTTGTAGTGGTCTTTGCAACCCTGAAGGCAGCTCTAAGCGATATGATACAGTCGTGAACAATATTGTGTGCGAGGTCATCGAAAACGGAGGAGGATACCAGTTGGTAGATCTTGGAAAGGAGATCAACACCTTTCGACAATGGGGGATACCACTCATCACCAGCTTTTCTGTTTCCAATCTGGAAGTCACGCGAAGTCGGGACGTACCGCACAATGTTTTCATCAACATATCTCTGTGCCCTGAAAACCAAACGTGACTGGACATCCTGTAAGATTGGTTCGAAGATCGTCCCCAAGTCCACACTCTCAAAGTCAGTGGATACTCTTGGCTCAAACTCCTCGTACTCGTAGTACTTGTCCAGAAGAGTAGCCAGTTCACAAAGAGATGTTAAAGACTGTTCCCTCAAAATGCTGTTTCTAAGACTATCATGCAGTGACTCTGCCAATTGCTGGAACCACCCTGTGAGAGCGTTCTGGCGGTCCTCCGAGAAAAACTTATAAAAAAGCTCGTGCTCGTTCTTGAAGATCCCAGTATAGTAAGATATGCTGGCCTGCGCATAATGCACTATACCCTTTTCAAGCGTTGCAGTCTTGAGATAATTTGAAATTCTGGGTTGTAAAAGCTTGGTCCGTACGGAGAAATATAAGTTGTAGCAGTCGTCAAGCAACCCTTCATTTCCCTTCGAGGCTCTCCCACATAACTCGGAGCTCGCATCCATTGCCTGGTTCTCGCCAAAGCGGGTGTATATTAACGCATCTTCAGTGACTGAGCCAGGCTTTGTGTTGGAAAGCTTTGGTGTGATCTCATCGCGTGCATTCTTAATGCTGTTCATCACGTAGTTACGAATCAGAGTCAATGCCCTCGTGAGACAATGCTTGAACCTTCTTGAGAAAACTTCGTGTTCTCTGTGGTCTTTGTGTGCCTCCATGAAGGCAATGCACTCGTCCAACTGCGTTAACATCCGCTTGAATGAGTCTCTTTTCACCATGTTAGGACTTGGGTTGTTGAGTCTTCTCGTAAATGTATCAAGCATTTCGTAGTACTGAAGGGAATCATTTAGCTCTTCATTGAGCTTCAAGTACGACTCATGTTCCGATATCAGTGCACTTGACTGTTGCTGGAATTCTGCCATCTCCTTTTGAACATGGTCATACTTGAGGGTAAGATCACTCAAAAGACCCACAATGGCCCCTGACTGATCTATGAGGTCTCTGTAATTATCTTGCCGGAAATTACAGCTCTCGACAAACCTATTGTACTTGCAAAACTGGTCTCTGTTGTATTCTGCGATATCGGTCTCAGGCAGAACATTGAACTCGAACGAGTCGACATAGGAAGAGAGCATCTCCTCCTTTTGTTTATTTGTGAACGGGAAAAGCATATCCGTTTCATGAGAAATCTTGATGCATTCCATAGACTTGGACCGCTTAAGCCCTATCGTTTCGTGGTGAACATTGAAGGTATTCTTGCGTTAGAGAGAGATCTTAATCAATTCACTTACTGTCGCCATGTGAGGAATGTTCACAGCAATTCGCTGTACCACAGAGTTTCGTCTCGCACGGCTCCCCCGACGATTTTCCACCATCTCAGCGCTTCAATCACCTGTATGTTGTATTGTCTGGTCTCTGCTACAACGGGTCGTGTTGATGTGTTGTCGCGAATTCCTATTTTATTCGCATCCCTATTCATGCACTTGCCTAGCCGGGGGATTTTTGTCTTCTTCACAGATGCTGATACATTCAATAACTAGATTCTTAAACAATCGAGAAGCTCCAAGTTTCTTTCGTGATGCAGGGTCTTTGGCCGGTACGTGAGAGCTCGATTTTGTCAATATAGCGGTGATTGAAGATCATCTTCTCTTGTAAATGCATGGCTTTAGGAGCCACTTGCCTTCTGCTACCTTCTCTCTTTTCTGCTGTAGCTTCTCTTTCTCGTCCTCCATCTCGATGAATCTTTTCTTTCTCTCAAGCTTTGCCTTTCTCTCCGCAAGAATGTCAGGTGGGGGCTTGAAGAACTCGAACCTTGTGAACATCTTGTTGTCATCATCCGTCTTTTTATGGAAGAATCCCATGAGTTTGAGGGCATTCACAAATTCGTCGCCTTTACCGTCCTTATCAGAAAATCTTGACTTGATCTCTGCGATCCACAACTCTCCTCTCGGAGCCAAAATACGATAAGCTTCTTCGATAAAGTCCAGGAAGTTTGTGCCCATAAGTGCGAGACAGAATATCACTATTGTGCAGGAATTGTCCTCTAGAGGAACGTTTCTGATATCCGCCACTGTAATTCTGTCATTGGCCTTTTTCAGGTCAAAGCTATGAACCTCAACATCCATCTTTCTTCCTTTCTTCTGCTTCAACATCTTCTGGACGTCAAGCGCAAATTGAGCCTCGCCGCATCCCATATCCGCAATCACCACCTTCTTGTCTTTTAGCCCAGGCAGACCTCCTGGAGCATTTACAGGCCGCTGTGATCTGCTCTTGACCTCTTCCACAAAGACATCCACCGGATTCTCGGGCCATGATTTGACTTGCGATCTGAACCCAT
This sequence comes from Petasospora adriatica, assembly GCA_030558135.1. Lineage (NCBI taxonomy): Eukaryota > Fungi > Ascomycota > Saccharomycetes > Phaffomycetales > Wickerhamomycetaceae > Petasospora > Petasospora adriatica. The sequence goes on along the minus strand of JAJMRX010000014.1, from coordinate 23,675 downwards.
CATGGTACTCATCAAACACTGATGGTTGCTCCTTTACGAGCTTGAGTGCCTCCTCCGATGTGATCGTGTATAACTGTTCATTAATCCACCGGAATCTCGAACCGGTAAGCTTGGCCATCATCTTTTGCTGAAGCGGCGTGAGCTTTCTGCTCGGAAGATCAAGTTGAGGTCTTACTTCACTTCCATTCTTCTCCTTCTTTGGGCTTTGCTTCTTCTTCTGAACCTCTTCCACTTGGGAAATATCCTCGTCCACGTCTGGAGTCTCCTGTACATCTTCTTCAGCTGCGGCCTTCTTTCCCTTCTTCACTTTCTTATTTTTTTTGTCTTTAGCCTCATCGTTTTGTTTCCGCTTCTTCTTGCTTGAGCCACCAACCTTCACATCATTTGTCTTCAGGTTCCAACCGTCAACTTCGAATAGCGCCATCTTTATGTATCCAGATTAAGACCAGAGGCTCATCTCGCATAAGAAAAATTGAGTGAGTATGTGCTCTAACCAATATGTGCTGCTCTAACCCAAATTTAGACCTGCTCAATCAATCAAAGTGCATAATTTTTGAAAATCGAAATCGGTTCTATAGTGTAGTGGTCATCACCTTCGGTTCTGATCCGAATAACCCCGGTTCGAATCCGGGTAGGACCTTTTTTTTTGAAAACACTGAGCCTACAATGCTCTGGTAATCAAAGCCCCGGAAAGAGCTTCTACTTTCTATAATTTGAATCATTCATTTCAAGTATTTTCATCATTTCAATCATTTCAATCATGTGCAAACCATACTTGTTATTTTAAACCCCTCAAAGCCTTCGACAGAAACCTCTGACTTCTTTATGCATTGGCAAAAGCACCAGAGTATGTTAAAGACCACGTTTTACTCTGGCCATTGTCAAGCCATTGTGGTGTGAAGTTGGCACCATTGAAGAACGCGTAAGACATATTTGGGTCGAAAAGCGCAAAGTTTAACATCATGATGCCCTTCCATCCGTCATTGACATTATTCAAAATCGCCTGCAACTTCTGACGATACTCCTCCTCCACAAACGACGGCCCCCTGATGAAGGAACTGAACGAAGTGATTGGAATCGCATGGATCATCTGGATGTATTCGAGGTTTTGACCAAAATATGTCGTGTGATCAATCTTGTTCTCGAACATGATGCCAGTAACCTTATTCTGGATGAAGTTTCGTGGCTGCACAGTGTTCCCATTGCTCATGAGGAAGTAGCAGTTGACTGAGATACGCATCAATCCCAACTGCAACAGCGATCTCTGCTCCATTGCCTTGTCCCCTACAACACTGCCCCACAGCTTCATGCCATAGTATGCGTTATAGTCCTCCGAGCTTGATTCCTCATCCTTACCATCACCGCTCACAAAGAGGCCCTTGGCCCACGAGTGCCCGTTGTACCAGTCGAATGAGCGGAAAGCCGGGAAGTATGTATCGCCATCGAGAGGCGTGGCAAAGTCACGGCACAGGTCATTGACCCAGTCCTTTATAGAATCGATCCAGTTGCCGCCCATATCGTTATCAACGTAGCAAGCAACAGCAGCGGCGACGATGTGGTATCCGTAATGGAAGTGGTGATCGTTATAAAACGAGTTACCAAAGTCTAGACTCTCAGAAGCAGTAGAGACAATTCCCTTCCAGGTCTGATCATATGACAGGGGCCATTCCTGTCTGTTATTGGAGAACCGCTCAAAGGCCTGCTTGAACTTGGGCATCAGCGTGTTGGTCAAGTTGTCGTCGCGCAGCACAAAGTGTGTGCAGTAAAGAATCCAGGCGTACTTTGCCAAAATTTTACCTGCTGTATACATCGAGTCCACATTCGACTCAGCCACCACGTCAGCATTAACCTCCGTGGCAGCAGCATTAGCGATAGAACGCTTCACATTGTCGGACCATACGGGGGCTCTACCGCCATTTGCATGCCAAGGATCAAATCCAATCTGTGATGGCACAGTAACGTCAAACACAAAGCTGTTTGTCATGTAACAGGTTGCTTGACCCTTTGTTGTTGTGTCCAACACCACCTCTGTCCTCGAAGTGTGCATCGAGTCACTCATCATGCTAACGTGGTGAGGTAGGGCAAACATCGCCGTTGTATTCGTATTGGATGCACCAGTAATGCCGTAACTGATGGCGAAGGATCCACTTGATCCATTCACAGAGCCTGTTATGGATGCATTTGTAGGGAAACACCCCGCGGCCCCGTCAAAGATCTCATTATTGCTTGCGACCAGCTGTATTGTTGCTCCATTGACTGACTGGTTGCCCACAATGGTATGGCCGTCCTGCTGTGCTAGTTGCAAGCTTTGCCCGTCAGGAACTGTTACATAGAGCATCCAGATGGCTCCATTTTCTAGCTGAATGGTATACTTGTTCGTGCCTGATCTCGGCGATGTAGCCCCAGTCACCGATCTGAACCCGACAGAGCTTGTCAGCTTTGGAATCAGGTTGTTGTAGATACCAGTGACAAACCCCATTCCCTGGACGAGGGGCGCTCTCATCGATCCGCCCATTGTGCTGTGAATCACGCAGTCTGCGGACATGTGGTTGATATTCTCCAGACCCAGTGTTGCATTCTGATCAAAATCTGTTGATCCAAGCACGAGAGATCTGATTCCCGTGGGTGAGAAGTAGAACTGTACAGGGTTTGAGTTTGGATCAGGCCCAAAGACTCGCGAAGACGCAGGAACCTGGTTCATGGCAAGACCCTCAAAGCCTGGCTCCTTCGACCACCAAACAGAGTACGGATGAGTCCAGACTGGATTAGTCTGGTCTCCTAAAAGCATGTTGCCGTAGAACTTGTTGGTTCCAACGGGGAGGTCCCTGGACAAGACAGTTGGCGGCAAAGCCAGCGGGTGCGACGTTCTTCTGAACATGCCGAGCGGCTCGCGTGTGGTGATAGGCGAATGGAAGATGTCGTTCGTGTCAATCTCTCCCATTACAAATGGCACAGGAGGAGGTGGCGGTGCGTTCTTCTTCGGCTTGATCTTGGACATGAGGCGGTCGAGCATCTTAGGCTTGGGCTTCTGGCCTGGAAGAGGCATTGGGGGTCTGTCGTACATGATGATGGATAGCGAGGTATAAGGTAATGTTTAGTTGATGGTATATGGTGTTTTGAGTTTGGTATGTGTAGTGGAGGTGAGAGACAGAGTTGGCGGCTTTGTGTTAAGTGAAACGTAAATATGCGGGATGCCAGTTCCGGGGTCGCGCATCACCCGCACACCACAGTAGGGGTGCTCAACAGGTACGAGGAGATGTATATATAGAGCGGTATCCGAAATGACGTCCCTGGTGGAGCTCCAGAGAAATTGTAAGTGACCACCATGTCAATCTAACACCAGATCTTCTCAATACATTACAGGGCTTGCAATCGAGTGGGTACAAGGTGCTTGTGTTGGATGATACCACTGAGGTGCTTCTGCTGGAACTCGTTACACGCAGCGAGCTGCTCAAGCTCGTAGCTGCAATTGAGAAAGTAGACAAGCCGAGACCCACTCAAGCAGCACTAGAGGCCGTTTACATTCTAGAACCCACTTTGTACTCAGTCAACTGCATGCTCACCGACTACAAGGTTGTGCCCATACGTTACAAGGCTGCTCACATATTCTTCCTTCCCGGGCTCACACAGCAGCTCTCTCAACTCATCACAGGAAACATTCAATTGTCAAAGGTGATCCGCAGCTTGCAGGAGCTGATGTACGCCTTCGATCCTAAGGAGTCGAGTGTTTTCACCACACGCAATCCTCAGGCACTCCAGGTCTTCTACAACTCAACGTGCCAGGACCTGGTTAAGCGAACAGTGGCATCCACGGCAAAGGCGCTCGTAACTCTTTGTGTTCTTACTGGCGAGTATCCCATTATCCGATACTACGATCCACAAAGCGAGTTCCCCGCTAGCGTATTGCCCAAGATGATAGCCACAGAGTTACAGAACCAGCTGGATGACTACACAAGGGACAATCCCGATTTCCCACCATCCTCCACTAGACAGAGATCGGTCTTCGTCATCACAGATCGGACAATGGACCTATTTGCTCCGCTTTTGCACGAGTTCACATACCAGGCGATGGCAGCGGACGTGAGTCCAGACGTTCACAACGACGTTTACGAGTACGATGCGGCCAATGAGCGTGGCGACACAGAACACAAAGTTGGAAGACTCAACGACAAAGATCCTGACTGGGTTGTCTTGAGACATTTGCACATTCTAGATGCCAAGGAGTTGTTTGGGACACGGTTTGAAGAGTTTTTGTCCAAGAACGCAATGTTTGTGGACAGAAGCCACATCACCACTACCACAGACCTCGCCATGACTATGGCTCGTATGGAAGGGTTCGATGAGGAGAGAAAACGTATTGTGATGCACAAGACTCTTATTGAGTGGCTCATGACACACAATGGCGAGTACAAGCTTGCTGAGATGGCGGAGTTCGAGCAGAACCTCGCCAGTTTCGGCGTTGATATCGATGGAGAAAGAGTCAAGAACCTGGCTGAGCAGCTGCTGATTTTCTTACAGAACCCAGTCTATTCGCTATACGATAAGCTCCGACTCATTGTGCTCTACGGACTGTATAGAGGAGGCCTTATAGAGGCGGACTACGTCAAATTGTTCAGCTTCATGGGTGCAGAAGTGGCCGCTGCGATGGCTTACGTACGCAACTTTGAACTAGTGGGATTCAGGCTCATCAAGCCTAACCTCAAGTCCAAGTCTGTCTTGAAAAGAGAGTTTCTCCACGAGACTATTAACGAAAACACCTTCAACACCTCGCGCTTCAGACCTTCTGTGAACACGGTTGTGAGCAGAGTAATATCCAACACTCTGGACGACACCATGTTCCCCTATGTGAAGGATAAGCCGCTGGATGAGGACTCTGACATATCTCGCACCAACTCCACCTCTACGACCTCGTTGAGGAACCCCAAGCACAAACCTGCCTGGGCCAGAACAAACACTCAATACCAAGCACCACGCCAGCGCATCTTCTACTATGTCGCTGGGGGCATAATGCACTCGGAGATGAGAACGGCCTACGAGCTCGCAAACAAGTTTGAGAAGGATGTCATCATAGGTGGAGACGAAATCCTGACGCCTCTCATCTTTATAAAGCACGTTCACAACCTCACTGTGCCTAGACAAAACCTGGAGCTTTTGGTGGACTATCAGAACAGCAGACCATCCACACCACCAAAGTTCCTTTTGGACTTGAAAAAGGAGGCACCACAGCCAAAGGCCCAGCCCTCTCCGCAGCCTATGGCGCAACCACAGTCACAGCAGCCACAATCGGAGTCTCCACAAAAGGCTGGTAAGCGTGAGCGCTTCAAAAAGTTCCTGAGAAAATAATGTACTATGATAGCATGTGATCCGTAGCGTAATCATTAATCGTAACTAAGCATAGCACTTTACCATGCTTTTTCAAGGCCTCTCTACCCAGGTAACAAGCGGGCCACATAAAGGCCATTGAAATAAAGGTGCCTAGTAAGGCTGTTCCTCTTCCTCCTCCTGCTGTTGCTGTTGCTGTTGCTGTTGCTGTTGCTGTTGCTGTTGCTGTTGCTGTTGCTGTTGTTGATATTGGTGTTGTTGTTGCAAGCTCATCACATAGTTCTGGTACTGTGCCAATTGCATCTGCTGGATCTGGAGCTGTTCCTGGGTTAGCCATTGTGGGACCATGGGTGGCTGAAATGGATAGCTGGGGAACACTGGGAACACTGGTGGCATTACAATACCGCTGTTGTTTGCCTTGATCTCTGGTTCTTCGTCGTAGAAAGCATCACTCACAGCTTTAGTGCGAGGAGCTTCACTTCGCTCAGCTCGGGGCTGGTAGTTGTCATAGTATGCTTTCTCCAGCTCTGACATAGGCAGGAACAGGCTCTTCCTCGTCTCCTCGGTGATGAGGTCAATTCTGCCGTTCCTTAGGTGCTTTCGATAGTCGCTATTGGCTGCGTACTTATTGCGTACCTTTCTTTGTAATGCTACTCTCTTTGTAGCCACCTCATCACATTCCTGGAGACACCTGTCTCTAAGCGAGATTATTTTCTCTGCCTCAGAAGTCTCTCCTGGTGAAATCACTAATTCAGACATTGCTTATAGCCGAGTGGAGTTCAGCTGAGACCACACACGATAAAGATCTCAGAGTGTCAAGTTGGGCCCGCGAGCTCCCTTGCGCGGGGCTCGTAACCACATCCATTTACGTGGACAAGGCTCGTTAGCTACTGGAATGATACCATATGTAGTTTCTACTTGGCTTACTTTGTGAGGGGTGGCTTATAGGTAGTTACGGTTTGGCTGGTGCTGCGCAGTTGCGTACTGGCAATTTTTAGATCCAACTCAAGTTTAGGCCACCAGTCTGCTTCGAAAAGAAGATACTGAGACATCAAATGGTACTATATCTTTGTGAATGTAACTTAGACCCCCAGAGTCCGTGATCTCTGGCTTGCCCCGTTTCAACTACTTAATTCCTACACCGTGTCTGTTTTAACCTTTTTTGTTGCTTTTCATTGCGTGAAACCTATTTGTACATAAAACCACTGCCAGGGACGGCAACACGTCTTAGGCACTGGATGATGGAACTGGTGTAGATGTGATTAGAACTTCATCAAGTGTGGTCTGTCACCAGACTTGAGAGAGAACGAAGAGGCAAGGTACTCCTTCAACAGTGGAGTCTTCTTGACCTCAGCAATGAGCTGCTTGTCGACGTTCTTCTGGTCGGCAACACGCTCCTCCTTGATCTCCTTCTTTGGCTGCTCCTCACCGAAGAAACCGGCCTCAGACTTGGACTTCTTAGCGGACTTCTCGCGGGCAAAGTACTCAACGTCGAACTTGGCAACGTCCACAGAGGAAACGTCAACCTTGGTGGAGGTGGCGATAACGTATCTGGCGTTGACACGTCTGAGTGGAACACCGTTGACCTTGAATGGGCCAGAAACCAAGAGGGTGTTGTCCTTCAACTGCTTGAGGTAGACAACTCTCTTGCCTCTGAAGCGACCAGCCAAAAGGATGAGAACGGTGCCTGGAACGAGGGAAGCTCTCAGCTTCTGAGCACGCTGGGTCTTTCTGGTCTTCTTTGGGACTGGGAGGTCCTCAGCTGGGTACCACTTTGGAGCCTGTGTAGCGGACATTTTGTTTTAGCTGGCTGCTTCAACAGTTGTAGAGACAATCTTTCACTTTTCAGAGTCACCAGAACGGGCGCGTAACGGTGCGCGGCCCCGCGAATTTTTGTGTGTGTCCGGATGTTTGAGCAAGTGCGCACTGCCAAACAGCGTGACTGTTTAGGGTTGTGTCACGTGATTAGGGCTTGATACAATACCACAGTGCTTCAACTCACCACGATAGTTCCAGACGGAAAGCACGGGTACAGACTCATGACCAAATGGTTCAGTAGTGTACATCGTATAGTGCTGAAGCGAGAAATTGAACTCCTTGAGCTCCTCCTTGGAAAGCGCAAATACCTCGCTCGTGTACTCAACCTCTTCCCCATACAGCGATGCTGCCTTTTTGTAAGAGCAACCGCCCCATTCCACGTCAGCACTTCTTGGAAGCTGTTCAACTTGCACGATGATGAGACGTTCGACAGGAGTTGATGTCGCTTCACAGTAGAGGTCCCATACACGAGCGACTGTTGCCGCAAGTTTAGCGTCTGTTATGAAAGCCACAGTAGACAGCTGGCTTGTGCACCCCACGACCGTTTTGACGTTGTCAAGATGCTGAAGTGATAGAATACTGTTAAAGAGCCCAGAAGCATCTGATAGTTCCATAGAAGAGGGTATCAGAGGAATTTGTCCGCTCAGAGTAGCGACGAGGTTCTCATCAACAATCGCTTGCGAGTAAGGCCCAATATTAGCTGGAGCCCAGTAAGATCTGCCTTGAACGTGCAGTCCAGTCTTGGAGCTGCTCATCATCGCTGCCACAGACAATTGCAATTGCGTGTTCTCTGGAAGCCTTGTTTGTACACACACTCTGGATGGTGGAAGAGGCTTTGTGAAGCTCTGTACGTAGATCGAGTTGATCTTCGCAAAATTCGCCATGTCCTTTATGAGTAGTGTAGCATGCTGGATGTGTGATGAGTCGATGCTGTGCTCTTCCAGCAGCTTAGCTAGCTGGGCAAAAACATCAAGAGTCTGCTCTTCAACGGAAGCCTTTGTGCTGGTGAGATTGGATATGTAGAGCTTGTTAGCAGCCACCTCTGTGTAAGAAGCCACTGGTTTGACATCTGCATCCCTACCGCTTTGTGATGGAACAATCTCCTGATCTTTGAGCGTCTCGTAAATCTCTTGGAACAACGGCTTCAAAAGCTGGTTCTTTGGCACAAACTGTGTCCAGTCCACATCATCACTGATGTCGTGGTACATCTCTTTATCTTCAAGACGCACCTTCATCTTCAAATTGGCCACACCACCACTCTCCACTGACGTTTCGGAGTCTTCAATCACAATGCGCTTCTTGAAGAAAGGTGCATCCAACACGAGTGTTTCGAACTCGCCTCCCTCGCCACATATGTGTACATCAAATCGCTGGTTCAGTCTCAAGAGTATAGGAAACATCTCCTTGAGGCTTTTGCCCAAATGGGACTCATCAAGCCCCACAGCAGCCACCTTTATGAGCCGTGCATCCATTGAGGACCCCACCATCTCCGTCATGAGCTCGAGCTGGTCGCGCTGCCAAAGGTACGCCAGAGACGTGAGTCCCAGTCTTTGGCAAACGTTCTCAACACGTGTACGCTGGTACGACGACAGGATGGCCCCCACTGAAACGGCCTCCACGCCGAGATCCTTCTTGACTCGTTCCAGTAGAAGGTACAGATCCTCAATCTCGTCCTTCTCAGTCCTGCTGTAGTCCAAGCTCTGGTTCTTGGAAGTGCCCGAGATGTCTCTTCTGTACATCGGCACCCCAACACACTCCTCGTAAAGGTCCAGAACGTCGTGGCCCACGGTCTGGAACATGAAGCTATCGAGCTCCTGGACGGAGTGGTCCTTTGGCCGTAGATTGGCGAGCGCCACTACCTTGTGGCCATTCGCTAGGCAGTGGAGAATGTTGAAGCACGAGTCCTTGCCGCCAGACACGAGCGCAACAACCTTCATTAGATGCGGGCGATGAGATGAGGTTGTCCCCGGGTTATGTGCCCGGCGGTTATGTGCCCGGTTATGTGCCCGGCGGTTACGAGCCCTGGCTTGGTTATGAGCCCGGTTACGAGCCCTTTGCGAGGCCGCCAGTGACGGCCCGCCAGCCATAGCTGCCACTTCCTTCCGAGCCCATTATGGCCCATCTGACCCTATGTCCACCCAGCCTTCCCACTATCATCTCGCCCCCCATTGGCCTCGGCTCCGTCATTGTCTCACTCGCCAGCGCTAATGTGCTCACCTGCAGATGAGCAAATTATCAGATCTCGCATATAAGGCCCCCAGGCCCTATCGCACTTGATCAACAACCCAGTGGGCATGAGGCTGTTGGTGCTGCTTCTGGTGGGTGTGGCCCAGGGCCTCGTCATCATCGACTCTCTGCTGGCCACCAACTGCATCTACCTGATGAAGGACTACGACTGGGGGTGCAACTCCACGGGCCAGGGAGCCGTTCCCTACTCGTGCCGTTGTATGAACACCAACTGGCTCGGGTCTGTGACCCACTGCCTGGAGGTGAAGGGAGCCAACACCTCGCGAGAGCACATCGACCATGCCTATAGGCATCTGGCCCAGAGATGTTTCGACAGGGGACATATTGTCTGGCCGATCGACGTGATGAAGTGGTACGAGGCCAATGCCTCGACGTGGATAGAGGAGCCGAGACCCGAGGACTTGCATCAGACTCTCAACCACCCGATCCTCGTGAACGAGACCTCCTATTACTACTACTCCTCCTCTTTCAACCACATCTACGCCCATGTTATCCGGTCGCAGGCATACCAGTGGGGCTTCATCTTCTTCTGGGTGTTTGTGCTGGCCTGTGGGACCATCTTCAACATCGCCAGACACCTCGTCAAGTACACGGGCTCCTCCAGAGGCAAGTTGACGTCGCCGATGCTGCGGAAGCTCAGATCCAAGATCGCACTGCCCAATCTGCTCAGCAAGTCGTACTACCGGGTCCTGGGCATCCCAGTACACATTCCCAAGACCTACGAGGCTCTGGTGGTGTCTGTGTTTGCCATCTACTTTGTTCTGGCCTGTACCACTGGGTACACCATCGAGCTGCCGAACGCCTACATGAATGGCCACTACTGGCAGCTGATGGACCTCATTGGGTACAGAACGGCGCTCGGGTCGTTTGGGCTGATGCCGCCAACCTTCTTCTTCGGAATCAGGAACAACCCTTTCATCAAGCTCACAGGATCCACCATCCAGACTTTCAACGTCTACCACAAGTGGAGTGCCTGGGGGATGTGCATTGCGGCCTTGATCCACAGCGCAGTCTGGACTGCCTACACGATCAAGGAGGGAGACTACGCCGCCTGGGCCATGGATGCCTACTGGCAGTGGGGGATCGCAGGCACCACCATCTGCTTCTTGATGCTTTTCTTTGCCTCGGCCTTTTGGAGAGAGCTGGCGTACGAATTCTTCATCCTTCTCCACCAGCTCTTTGGCGTCTTCTACATCGTCACAATGTGGTACCACTGCAAGGGCATGGGCTGGATGGGCTGGCTGTACGCCTGTATCGTGATCTGGTCCTACGACCATCTCGTGAGGTTCCTCTCTATTCTCTCAAACGGCGGTATGAAAACCGCCAAAATCACAAAGATGGGTGACGACCTCATCCGCGTGCTTGTGGAGAAGCCACAGGACAGCCTCTACTTCCCAGGGAGCTTCTACTACTACTACTTTGTGGATATGCGTCTTCGCTTCTACCAGTCGCATCCCTTTTCCGCTTTCAAGTCCAAGAGAGCCGGCGAGGAGAACTGCTATGCCATTGTGGCAAAAGTGCACAGGGGCATCACCAAGAAGCTTCAGCAACAGGTTCGTAATGGGCCTAAGCTGGTGAATGTGCTTGTTGATGGTCCCCACGGCTCCCACATCCCGCTTAAAGCTCACGAGCAGTACATCTTCATCAGCGCAGGAGTCGGCTTCACCCCGCTGTATGCCCAGGCTGTGGACATTGTGGAGAGGCAGAACAAGAGTGTCAAGTTTGTCTGGGTGGTGAGGTCAATGGCCTACTACAGCCTCTTCAGAGAGGACATGGCGTACCTCATCGCCAATGGCGTCGATGTTCAGATCATCGTCACCAGGGAAAGCAGCGAGACCCTGCACCAGGGCTCCAAAACCGTCTCTGACAGCTTCGACCAGTCTCTGCTCCACAAGGGAGGCGAAACCATCACCTTCTTGGGCCACAGACCAAACGTCCCAGACCTTGTGGAGGCTGTAGATATGTCCACTTGCTACATCACGTCCGGCCCGGTCTCCTTCACTGACGAGGTGAGAGCAGCCGTGACGAAGCTGGTGGAAAAGTCGGATGTGCGTGTGGACTTGTATGACGAGTCCTTCACTGTATGATTGCATTGTATTTATTCTTTTAAAGCAATTGTCCTGTAGAAGACAATGGAAGACGTGCGATGACGCATAGCAATCCAGCGGGGTATAAAGGCTAGGCTAGCGACCCAATTGACCAGGGCAGTAAGATCTACAACATGGTGAAAGTTGGCGATACCTTCCCTTCGAATGGCAAATTCTTCTACCTGGATGGCGAGCCCACGGAGCTGCCCTTTTCGGAGATTGGCAAGGGCACATGGGTACTAATTGGCGTCCCGGCAGCCTTTTCTCCTCCATGCTCTGAGCAGCACCTCCCCGGCTTTGCTGACAAGGCCTCCTCCATCGATGCCAAGGTGCTCGTTGTGAGTGTTGACAACCTGTTTGCTCAGAAGGCGTGGTCCAAGACCTTTGGCGACAAGATGCTCTTTGTGAGCGATGTTGGCGGCGAGTTCATCAAGTCCGCTGGGCTCACCACCACTGAGGTTCCACCACTTGGTGAGGTGTCCTCGAGATACGCTCTGATTGTGAAGGACGGTAAGGTTGTCTACCTGGGCCAGGAGAAGACGGTTGGCGAGGTTACTGTGTCCGGCGTGGACGCTGTGATTGATGCGCTAGCTTAGGAACTATGAATTTAGCCAAAGATGTAGACTGGCCAACGGCGAAGCCAATTGGCCTCAATTGATTGACTTGTTTGACCACAGTAGCGGAGCAGCCTCAGAGCCTGGCTTGGCCTAGTCTCGAGACTCCGCAGTCTCGCTAATCGCGCAAACCAAAACACTCCCAGACCTGAAACCACACTATGGAGGAGCCCAATCCCTGGGCAGACTCGGCACAAAAGCCCAGTGAGCCTGTGCTCAAGGCCAGCAGGCCTAACCCCAAGCCCAGCAGGAGACAGGCAAGCTCCCCGCAGACCCTCGCAAAGAGATCCTACATCGGTTTCCCGGCAAAGGATCTGGTTTACGGGGTGTGCGTTGTCAATTTCCACCACCTCCGAGGGCCTGAGGTTGAGTACACGAGACTCTGCGAGGACCCAGGCTTCGACCTGGGACTCGTCTGGCCCTACCTGCCGTTCCAGGCCCTGCCCGATGGGTCTCACTCCTTCGAAGAGACTTTCTGCTACTTCACTTTGCAATACCCAGGAAGTGCCGATCAGAAACCCACAACGCTATTTGCGATATCGTGTGCCAGGCAGATCCGGAGTGATGAGCTTCTAGAGAAGGATGAGGACGTTACAAGGTCCTCAGTACAAAAGGCGATCGTCGTCATACTGCGTCAGCCCGTGTATGGCCAGACCAAGGAGAAGCTCAGCGTCGTGACCAAGGCCTTCTTTGACCAGCGCAACTTCGGTGACAGAAACATCGTGGATGTGCTTTTCCAGAACCTGAGTGGGATGTACGGCGATGAGGAGAGTGTTGACGAGAGCGATTTCTATTCAGGGTTGCCCGTAAGAGAGCTGGTGCGGGATCTCAAGAAGGACTTGCTAGTCGTCTTCAAGTCCCTGCTGCTCGAAAAAAGGGTGGCCTTCTATGGGTCTAGTCCCACAAAGCTGTGCCTGGCGGAGTTTGCCCTAGTGAGTCTCGTGCCAAACCTCATCAACAACCTCAGAGACTGCAGCGCGCCGGGACTAGACTCGTCGAAGGAGACTAGACCGACCTTGAGCTTCCAGACCTCGGATCGCAACTCTGTGCTGGCCTTTGCGGGGCTCCCTCTCCACGTTTTCGGAAAGGGTGGCATTTTTAGTCCCTACTCTCCATTGCAGCAGTTTGAGGAGCTCAAAGGCATTGACTACTATCTGATTGGGTCCTCGAATGCTTTGCTGCTCAACCACAAGCAGCGTATGTGTGATGTCCTGGTTAATCTGGATACAGCCACCGTTGAGATTCTTAATCCAGAGCTGGTACCAGCTCTGAGTCTCACCTCACACGACAAGAAATGGATGGCAAGTCTTGTCACAAATGTGGCACCCTCCTGGTCTGAGGGCTTCTCTGGCTACGTGGGAAGTGATGACTACATCAGATGCCAGTTTGAGGATTATCTCACGGGTCTTTTGGCCTGTGTCAAATACAACGAACTCGTTTCACGTTTTGACGGTGTGCCACCACCGGAAATGGTGACCAAGGAGTACGATGTCAGTCAGCTCAAGCACTTCAACAAGGACTTTGTGCATATGTGGAAGAAAACAAACAATTACCACGTCTTTGATAGAGTGACGGACGACCACATTTTCGATGTCTTTGAGCCCAAGCATGTGTTTTCTGACGAGACGAGGAGCTTGAGTGAGAGATTCCACACGTTTAGAAACGAAAACGCCAAAAGGTTTGACGAGTACAGGAAGGGCTTCAACGATGAGAAGAAGAAGCTGTGGAACTGGAATGGCAAGCTGAAGAAATAACATAGAGCTACAAGCTCGTAATAGATGATCACTTGATGACCTCGGTAGTATGCAATGCTAAACTATTTATACAACGATGCCGCCATACTCCTTGTCATTTGGGAGCACCGTCACAGGCAATTTGCAGCTGAACTCGTAACCTCCAAGACTCTCTTTGGCCATGCTTAGCCTCCCCGCGGCATCCTCGTGGACTAGTTCCTCTAAATCACCTTCCACAAGTACAAATTTGATGTTTAAGGCCCACCTTACCTCAAAAATGCTTGTCTTGAACTGCGCAGTGGCATTTAATGGGATTGGAATCGTAATGGGTAATGTCTCCACGTTAAATGTTGGGTATGATGCCTTGAATTGTGTGACAGATGTTGGGACCTTGGACACTGCAAATGAGTCTCTCACGAGTTCCATCGACTCCAGAGAGACTAGGCACCCAGTACACCTTATTGCTCCATCGAAAGAAAGTGATGCCTTGATTGTTTCGCCTATCTTGTACACGGGCTTGGAGAAGCTCAGGGTGGTGATCTTTACGCTGTTGCGGCTGATCACGTACTGTGTCTGGAGCTTTGTGGCCTGCTTCTCCATGGTGTAGCCGTCCTTGGAGAGCACACTTTTTTCAGTCTCTGCAAGAGTCTCGGTGTAGAGTGAGACTGCGTCCTTGACCCTGAGACGGGTCTTGAGGCTAGTCTCGGGACTCTCAGCACCAGAGACTAGCGCGTCGAGTCTCTTTTTAAAGTCCTCTCTTCTAGACCCGCGCAAGTCGGGACCCATCACGCTGAAGCTGAAGCGTCTCATCTTCTTGACAGGCTCGCTCACAATCTGGTCGGGCAGAAGTAGCTGGAATTGGTCCAGCGATGACACTGGCTGGTATCCCTCCTCATCAAAGAAGGACGACACAATCAATGGGAATGCCACACTAACTGGTTTCGGTGTGGGCTCATTGAGCGATGCCCCCACGATGACATTGTACTTAATCTTGACTCCCTTGCCCTCATAGGAAGGTGGTAGTCCCTTCGGGATCGTGCACCGTACGTAGAACACCTGCGTGTCTTCGAGCTTGGTCTCGCCAAAGAGCAAGCACTTGGGCGTTGAGAAGAAGGGCACCACAGCCTCAGTCTCCGGTCTAGTCTCGGGTCTCATGTCGCTCGAGTCGGCATTCAGCAGTCCCGAGATCCCCTGGCCTAGTCTCGACAGTAGTCCCTCTTGGCCGCGCGACACCTCGAGCCCGTCTAGACCGCCAATCTTGCCCGAGACTGAGGCCTTCCTTCTGATCTCATCTACCTTGGCCTCGTCTATCGTGTCCGAGTCGTAGGTCATGACCCCCGAGATCTGTACGAACCCCATGAGCAGCTCCACGGGCCCGCTCTTCTCCTGTTTGGGCTCCTCCGTAAATAGCGCCCGTGTAGCATTTGATAATTGTGCAGATAGTCTCCCCCAAGGATTGGAGCTAGTCTCGGGAGCTTCAGACTCGACCCTGGGTCTCTCAGGCTCTGGCTCTGGCCGTGTGCCATTGGACGTAACCCCGCTAGTCTCCTTCCTGCGGCCATGGCGGAACCTCACTATCGCCGATACCTCCTCACTGGCACACACGGGGCTCTCCTCATACACAATCTCCACTCGGACGTTCCTTAGCAGGAGCTCGTCGTGGATCGAGTGCTGCATTGGTGGTGCGGTTGGTATGTTGTCAACATTTGATCGCGCGCGCTAGACTCGGGACTGGGGTCTTGGGACTAGATGGGACTAAGTCTACTGCACAACATTTCAATGCTCTCTACCATTCTATCTCTATTACATCACTTTTCCTCGCCAGCATTCACCAGCGAGTAGAAGATGCCGCCCTTGTTCTTGAGCAGCTCCTCTGGCGTGTCAAACTCCACAACCTCACCCTTGTCAAGCACAATGATCCGGTCGCTGTCCATGATGGTGTTCAGTCTGTGTGCAATTGTGAGGATGGTTCTGTCCTTGAAGGCCTTTCTGATCGTCTCCTGCACAATCTCGTCAGTCTCAACATCAACAGCAGCAGTGGCCTCATCCAGCACGAGGATCTTGGATGGGATCAGCAGTGCTCTTGCCAGGCACATGAGCTGTCTCTGACCCACCGAGAGGTTCGATCCGCCTTCGCTCAGGTTCACATCGAGTCCCTCGTTGCTCTCGGACATTGCCAGCACGTGTGGCTTCAGATGGGAGAGCTCTAAGGCATTCCAGATCTGCTCGTCTGTGAACTGGTTGGTTGGGTCAATGTTGTCCCTGATGGTTCCCTCAAACACTTGCGAGTCCTGTGGGATGATGGACAGTTTATGTCTGAGGTCTGCGAGACCCACCTGGTGTGTAGGGACTCCGTCAATGAGGATTTCACCTTCGGCAGCCTCGATGATACGGTACAGTGCCAGAGTCAACGACGACTTACCTGCACCAGTACGGCCAACAATGCCAATCTTCTCCTGAGGCTTGATCTTGAGGTTGATCTTCTTGAGAACAAGGTCCAATCCCTCTCTGTAGCGGGTGGAGTAGTTTCTGAACTCCACCTCGCCGCGCTGAGGCCACCCAGGCGCGGGTCTAGGCTCAAGGACCTCAGGAGCCTCGGGTCTCAGACCCGAGTACTCGTTCACACGCTCCACAGCCACAATGTTAGTCTCCACCTCCACGGTCATCCGCACAATCCAGTTGAGCGACTGGGTGATCTGCAGAGAGTACGACACGGACAGTCCGACGAGGCCGGCAGTGATGGTGCCGTACTTGAGGGTGAAGATGGCCATTCCGGCAGCTCCCAGAATCACCAAAGACCCCAGGAACTCCAGTCTCACAGCAAGCCATCTGTTGGCGTTGACACTTGGGAAGTAGGCGCTCATGTTGTTGTCCACTCTTGCCTGGTTGATGTGCTCGAAGCGGCTCTGCTGGGAGAAGGCCCTGATGGTGGAAGTACCAGCCAAAGTCTCCTGGAAATGGGCGTAGATCGGAGACTTTGTGACAGAGTCCAGTCTTCTCAACTCACGCGATGTCCGCATGTAGTACTGCTGGTACATCAGGTAGACAAAGAAGAGGGGAACAATCAGCAGGAGGAACTCCCAGGTGGAGTAGCAGATCACGGCAATGGTGAAGGACACCTTGACGGCGTTGGTCAAAAACTGCGAAAACGTTCTCGCAAGCACCTCGTCAATCTTGTAGATGTCGTTGGAGAAACGGTTCAGGATCCGGCCGATCGGCGTGGTCTCAAAGAAGGTCATTGGGGCTCTCAGAACACTGTCGAGCATCCGCGAGTGAAGAACCCGGGACCCCTCAATGGAGCAGTACTGCCACAAAATGATCGCCTGGAGAAGAATGGCCGCTGCACTCACCACACCCAGCCCAAAGTAGGTACCCAGGTAGAAGCCCACGTGAGGGTTGTAGCCAGCCTTGGTGTTGGTCTCGGACCAGTACTTGAGCCAGACACTCGACACCACGTTGAGCAGCTGTGGCACAAAGATGAAGGCCAGGAAAATGCCGACGTACTTGGGGTTACACGCCTTGGCGTAGTCGAGGTAGATGTTCCACTTCACCTTGCCCTGCTCTCTGTGCTCTCTGTTGTCTCTCTCGTCGTCACCAAAGCGGATTGATCTGAGTGTCGACACTGAGGCTCTTCTGAGACTCATAGTCTCAACGCTGTCCTCAGACACCAAGTCGTCAACGTTGATCTCCTCCTTCACCTCAGGAGACTCCTCCTTCTTGGAGCCGTACTCAGAGATCAATTGGTTCAGCACAGAGTCCTTGCTAGCCGTCACCTCGTCATAGGTGCCCTCCTGAGTGATCTCGCCATCCTGCATCAGCGCAATACGGTCCGCAATCGACAGCACTGAAATTTTGTTGGTGGCTAGCACCTTGGCCTTGGATCCCAGGAGACCCTTGGACGAGAGCACGTGCTCTGTCAGGTGCTTTCCCACGTGCTCATCCACAGCAGCTAGAGGGTCGTCCAGCAGGTAGACGTCGGCTCTGGCGTAGACGGCTCTTGCCAAAGAGATTCTCGCCTTCTGGCCTCCAGAAAGCGAAATGCCCTTCTCGCCAACAAGCGTCTCGTCTCCATCCTTGAGGATCGCAAAGTCCACGGTCAGGGCACACGCCTTGACCGTTCTGTTGTAGAAGTCCTCGTCGTATCTGTGGCCGAAGGTGATGTTCTCCTTGACAGTGCCATTCATGATCCAAGGCACCTGGCCCACATAGGCAACGTTACCGTGGATGTTAACAGATCCAGACACTCTGTTGAGGTCTCCGAGGATCGACTGGATCAACGCGGACTTGCCCGAGCCCACACGGCCCACGATACACGTTAGCTCGCCCTTGTTGGCCACGAAGTTGACCTTCTCCAACGCCACTTTGTACTCTGGCTCTCTCTGCCACAAAAACGTGGCATCCTTCACAGACACAGAGACATCGCCCTTCTTCACAGCCTTGGTGAAGGAGTTGACAGCGTCTGGCTGGAGCTCCTCACTAGACAGGAAGTCGGTGAGTCTTCCAATGGCCACCTGTGCCTCGATAAAGGCAGTGATGGACATTGGGATGACAGCGAGTGGGAAGGACAAGAGGTTGAAGAGGGTCAATGCTGGGAAGACAAGGTCGGTCGTGAGAGGCTTGTTCTCCTTCCACACAAAGACGGCAAAGGTGGAGCACGAGACGAGGAACGGAGCAATGTTGAACTGGAAGGCAGTGAGGGCCTGCACACGCGAGATCTTGAGAAGGTTCTTGAGCTCCTTTTCGTTTCTCACGTGGTTCAGTTTCTCCTTGTATGGCTTCTCCCATCCATACAGCTTGAGAGACTTGATGTTGTTAAGGATTTCGCCGATGAGACGAGTTCTCTGGTCCTTGTTCTTCATCTGGTCCTTCTGCAAAGTCTTCATGTAACGCATCAAGATGGAGTTGAGTGGAATCAGCACAATCATCATCACCACACCTACCCACATGCTGTTACCCAGCAGGTCGTAGAGCGCAAACAGACAAAGCACAATCTGGAATGGGCCGGACCAGATGATCGTACCGAATCCGGCAAGGTCCTGTAGTCTCTGTGTATCCACAGACATCAAATTGACAATGTCACCTGTGGCCTTCTTGCCACGGGCCTCGTTGGAAAGTCTGAGGGCCTTTCTGTAAATCGTGGCTGTGAGAGAGGACCGCACGTTCATCCCCACGTTAAAGAGGTTCCAGAAGTACTGGTGCAACAGCACAGTCTGGGTAACAGAGATGGTGAACATGTAGATGACAATCATCACACCCTTGGCAATTGGAGTACTCTCATCGTACTCGGCAACAAAGCGGATGAGGAATGCAAGCATTCTTGGCTGCGCAAACTGAAGGACATCCTGAGCCGCTTTGAAGAAGAAACCGAGGGCAATCTGTGGTCCAAAAGTACCCAGCAAGGTCCAACCAAGCGAAGGGTTCACGGCCTTCTTCCACTTCTTCTCAAAGACGCTTGAAATGTGGCCCGATCTGAACTCGTGTGGTAGCTCCGGAAGATCGTCCTCAGTGAGGAACGTCTCGTATCCAGCCTTCATCAGCGGGGTCATCCAGCCAAAGGTAATCTTGGAGAAGAAGTCTGAGGCATCAAATGGGTTCTCCTTGAGCTTGAAAGGCTTCGGCTTGGCTGGTAACCACGTCACCAAGAGACAGAGGATCGAGTTTACAAAGAGGAAGACCGACACCATAAAGTAGTCGCCATAGAGCGACCGCCAGAACAGATTTAGCACTCTGAAGAAGTTGAAAATGATCGAGAACAAGAAGTAGTTGAGCAGCGTTGGGCTCGTCACATTAGAGTGGCGATAGTCAACGTGCTGGAGCAACACGAGGGGAACAAGAGCCGCTGATTGCAAATAGCCCTGGAACACATCCACATCCTGCTCCGCTATGAATGCTGAGTAGAGCGAAAGTGCCAAGTGGAAGAGCGATAGGATCAGCCTAGCAAAGTAGGCCCATGTTCTCCGGAAAGTCTGAGATCTCTTGAACAAGAGCTCTCGGGAGGCACACAAAAGAGCCAGCCCATTAGTCGCCGTGAAAAGCACGCCATTTGTGAAGGCGAGATTCACATCGTTGTACTCGGGTGAAAGTGGATCCCACCAGTCGAGTACCTTCATACTGAATGGGTACTAGGCGCTTGTGTAGAGAAAGCGAGCTATTAAATTACTAAGTGAAAAATGCAGACGCGAATCTGCTGTAACGGCTTGCAGCTCAGCGCTGGTCTTCTATCACGGCTTAAGATAGTCCCTAGTGAGCTCTACTTGTGGATAACCGGGTGGTTCAATGCCTTTTGTATTTTCCAATTTTTACAACAGAGGGGCGGTGGGGTCAACCTCTCTCACGGAGATATCGTCTATCTCCGTGTGCCCCGCAAACTCCGAGATGCAAATGTGGAAATAATCCCGAAGCCGCTTTGCCCCTCGCGCTACTACAATTAATAAGACTTGCCAGTCCTGCCAGCTCAATTGCCTTCAACTGTACTCGCAAATATGTCTGACGTCGTTCCATGGAGTAACCTGGGCAAGTCCGGCCTCAAGGTGTCCCAATTTATCTTGGGATGCATGTCGTTTGGGTCTAAGGAGTGGATGCCCTGGGTGGAGGAGGATGAGGAGAGAGTTCTGGCCATCATGAAATATGCCTATGATAAGGGCGTGAGAACCTTCGACACTGCCGACGTCTACTCCAACGGTATCAGCGAGCAGCTCGTGGGAAAGTTCCTCAAGAAGTTCAACATCAAGCGTGATAAGGTTGTGATCATGACAAAGGTCCACATGCCTACACGTGACGACTACCCTGCTGGCTTCTGGTATGGTCCTCATGCCAACTCAGCCAATGGAGAGGTGAAGACAGACTTCGCCAATTCCAAGGGACTCTCCAGAAAGCACATTATGGATGCGGTGCAGGGTTCTATGGAGAGACTGGGCACCTACATCGACGTGTATCAGATTCATAGACTTGACAAGGAGACTACTCCACAGGAATTCATGAAGGCACTGAACGATGTCGTGGAGAAGGGATGGGTCAGATACATCGGGGCCTCCTCGATGAAGGCTGTGGAGTTTGCGACTCTTCAGCACGTTGCTGAGATGAATGGCTGGCACAAGTTTGTCAACATGCAGTCCAGATACAACCTTCTTGAGAGAGAGGACGAGCACGAGATGAACTACTTCTGTGACAAGACTGGTGTGGGTCTCACCCCTTACAACACCCTCTACTCCGGATATCTGGCGAGACCGCTGCTGAAGAGCGAGTCTGAGTTTACCGAGAGGGCAGGCTTCTCCAAGGGCTTCATCAAGCCTATCACTGCTGATAGCGATGATCCTCAGGGGCTTGTGGACAAGGAGATTGTCAAGAGAGTTGAGGAGCTCGCCAAGAAGAAGAATACCAAGATGTCGTGCATTGCCCTCGCCTGGTCTGTTTCTAAGGGGGCCCACCCTATCGTTGGTATCAGCAGCGAGAGCAGAGTGGACGACCTCGTGGAGGCTTCGAAGGTTAAATTGACTGAGGAGGAGGTGAAGTACCTCGAGGAGCCTTATCAGCCAAAGAAACGCTTCTTCTTTGGTGCTGATTAGACGCTACAGCCTACTGGGAATTATGACTTTTTTTTGTCTATAGCTATACTTTTGATAAAACAGGATTTTTGTTTTGCGTAAACCTTATTGTTCATGTCCGCCTATTGTTCATTTCTCACTTGCCTTATCTGCCGCAGCTCGCGTTCCTTGGCTCGTTCTACCCCTAAAAGTCACCAGTCTTTGATTTGCACCACAATCAAAATGTCTGAAACGATTGTTCCATGGAAGAGATTTGGCGGGACAGGCCTCAAAATGCCTCAGTTCATCCTAGGGTGCATGTCTTTTGGGTCCAAGCAATGGTCTCCTTGGGTGGTTGAGGATGAAGAGGAAGTTATGAAGTTGATGAAGAAGGCTTACGACCATGGGATCAGAGCCTTTGATACCGCAGATGTCTACTCCAATGGTGTCTCTGAAGAGCTCGTTGGTAAGTTTCTCAAGAAGTACAAGATCAAGAGGGACAAGGTTGTTATAATGAGTAAAGTGCGCTTCCCAGTGGACACTGAATATGGGCCTGTCATTCCCTTCGCAACTCTTACAGAGGAACAAAAGATTGGCCTTTTGAACAATCAGGGTCTTTCTAGAAAGCACATCATGGACTCCATTGAAGGGTCTATGAAAAGACTGGGTACGTACGTTGACATCTACCAGATTCACAGATTCGATCCTTCGACACCTTTGGAAGAGACTATGAAGGCGCTCAACGACTGTATTGAGAAGGGCTGGGTCCGCTACATCGGGGCCTCCTCCATGAAGGCAGTTGATTTCGCCTCTCTCCAGCACGTTGCAGAAATGAATGGATGGCACAAGTTTATCAATATGCAGAGCAAATACAATCTCCTGGAGAGAGAGGACGAGCAGGAGATGAATTTTTTCTGTGACAAGACTGGCGTTGCCCTGACTCCCTACTATGCCTTGGCCTCTGGCAAGTTAGCAAGACCAGTGCCTAAGGACGATTCCGAGCTCACCACGAGACAGGTTGCGTTTGCGAGATTAGTCCAGCCAATGACTCTGGAGAACAAGGGCTCAGTTCCTAACGCGGAAACCGAAATCTCTATAATCCAGCGTGTCAAAGAGCTCTCCAAGAGAAAGGGTTGCACCATGTCCGGAATTGCGCTGGCATGGCTTGTTGCCAAGGGCGCACATCCTATTGTGGGAGTCGGCAGTGAGAAGAGGCTCGACGACCTTATCGAGGCCTCCAATGTCTCTCTCACTGAGGATGAGATCAAGTATCTCGAAGAATTGTACCAGCCGAGACTCCGCTTCTGGACTGGTTAACACTCGTTTTCTCCCGTTTATGAATCTATATCATTATGCTTTTTATGTGTCAATCGTAGTAGAGCCCTCCGCCTAAATCCGAACCCTGCACTGCGCACCTCGCCCTAAAGGATGACATTGCAAAGGGCGTACAGGGTAGCCATAGCCTTATTTCTGAAATCTCGGTGAGACAGCATCCAGAGTTTCCAACATTTAAACAGCAGCTCAGCAATCTCTGAGTTTGATACAGCGCTTGGTTGGACCGATTCGATTGGTGCCCCTACCGGGACGGGGGATATAAAGGGAGCACTTTCCGAATTTCTCGGAGATAACACAAGATGGCTGAGACGATTGTCCCATGGAGTAAGTTCGGAGGCACTGGGCTTAAGATGCCCCAATTCATCCTAGGATGTATGTCCTTCGGATCGAAGCAATGGTCTGAGTGGGTGCTGGAGGACGAGGACGAAGTTCTGAAGTTGATGAAGAAAGCGTACGATCATGGTATTAGAGCCTTCGACACTGCTGACGCATACTGCAATGGGCTGTCTGAGAGGCTTGTGGGTAAGTTTTTAAAAAAGTACAACATCAAGCGTGACAAGGTTGTGATCATGACCAAGGTCCGCTTCCCAGTTGACGAGGACTACGGTCCAGTGATTCCATGGACAAGCCTCACCCCCACCGATATTGTTGGCCTCAAGAATTCTCAGGGTCTTTCCCGCAAGCACATCTTCGATGCCATTGAGGGCTCAATGGAGAGACTTGGAACTTATGTGGACGTTTACCAAATCCACAGATATGACCACGAAACCCCACCTGAGGAGACCATGAGAGCACTCAATGACATTATCGAGAAGGGCTGGGTCCGCTACATTGGAGCTTCTTCCATGAAGGCAGTGGACTTTGCCAACCTTCAGTTCATTGCAGAGAAGAATGGCTGGCACAAGTTCTCCAACATGCAGTCTAGATACAACCTTCTCGAGAGAGAGGACGAGCACGAGATGAACTACTTCTGTGACAAAACCGGCGTGGCTTTGA